>QAOA01005944.1:677434-801728 GCA_003255065.1 Cercis canadensis
ATATATATATATATATATATATATATATCACAAATAAATGCTAATTGAAATGATATATACTAGTAACTAAGGCACGTTGAAATCTGAGCAAAAATTAATCTCACACAAAAAATATGGGAACTATCTCATGATAAACAAAAAAAAAATAGTATTGCAATTATAATAAAGGGAAATTGAATCACAAAGATATGTGGAGACAAATTTTATAACTAAGAAAATGTTATACTAAATTAGAGCTCTTTCTCACTAATATATATATATATATACCACAAGTAAATGGTAATTGAAATTATATTGTTTATTTCATTTAACAGATCTATAAAAGCTACTTGCAACTTTGAAAATACATAGTACAAGTTATCTTTATCTCTATGATATTGATATTACTTATTGTATTAAATAATTTATTATTTTAATTATTAAATTAAATTTTTTAAATATAAATAACAAATTAATGGCTAAAAGTTATTCATATCATAAGTAAAATTAATAACCAAAATTATTATTTTTATTTATTTTACTCAATAAATATGTGAGTCCGATGAAATGTAGAGCCTAAATCATCTTAATTAATAGTTAATAATGCCTCTGATAGTGATACTAATATCTCTTATTAAATAATTAACGCACATTCAGTTAAAAAAAGAAAAAAGCTAAAATACATGTGCTTAAACTTTTCATTCTTTTTTTTTTAAAAAAACAATCATTCTTGGGCTTCATTAAAAAATAATATGTAATGCATATTTTACATTGGACCCAACCAATCGTAATTTGGACCGAGCCCAAAAAGTCCGAGAAGGAAGAATGGAAGACATAACCGATTGAGAAATTAGGGATACATTAGCAAAAAAAAAAGAGAAAGAATTAGGGATACATTAGCAAAAACAAAAAAGAGAAAGAATTAGGGAGCATAGAAAAGAGGGAAAAATACCATCAGAAATCCGTTTAGTTTTAGAGTGCGAGATCCATCCAATAGCTCTGGTTTCTCATCATAACCTCAAAATTGAGGCTTGCACAAGGTAAGGAGGAGAACAGCGTCAGCGAAAAACGGTGCCATTTGAAATTCTTGAAACACCGTTGGCAACTCGTCTCTGTGAGTAAAATCTTGTCCTTTGCTTTAATTCATTGAAATGCTGAACTCCCAATTGCTAATTGAATCTGTTTGATAGATTGGATAATTTATGGCTTTATGCGATAACTATAGTTGCTAGTTTTGGATTTATAATCAAGGAGTTATATGAATCGATGGGCAACTAGATTAGTTCTGGGTTGTGAAATTTTTTGGTGCTTGTTTGCTTTGACAAATCTAAGGGTGTGTTTGGATAGAGAAGGAATTGGTTAAAAAATATTTTTTAAGCAAAAGCAGAAAGCTTCAGAAGCTTTATTTCTTGATTTCTCCAAAAGCCCCCAATTTTTTAGCTTAATAAATTGCTTTCAAAAGCTGTGAGATACTCATCCAATCTTTGCAAAATAGCTTTTTCTACAATTGAAGTGCTTTTTTAAAGATAGCTTCTCTATCCAAATGCACTCCAATTTGAGACTCACAACGTTCTGCATTTGTTAACTGCCCATTTCTATGGTTTGTGTGAGGGTTTCAGGTTTAGTGGAAGTTAAGCTTGTTGGTCTTAACTGGAAAGGGGTTGGGGCCTGTTTAATGTAATTTCTCTGGTGTTAATATGATAAGTACTTGGTTGCATGGTTTGCTGTTTGTGGTTGGCTTGCATATCTATTATCCTTAGAATTGCTTCTCTCTTTAGTATGCACAGGTTGCTAAATATCATTGGGAATTTTCTGGATCTTTAGCTGTTATACTGCTGAATTTGCCTAGCTGGATGGCATATTTTGTTATATAATTTTTTTTTTCAGATGGGTAATGAACCTAATGGTATTGGCTAGTGTATTCCCGGCTACTTCCTTGTTCTTATCGTCATTTATGATTGTGATCTTATTTCCTTTAAATTGGAAGACAGAGCTGGGTCTAATGTTTTTGAATTTGGTTAGCTGAATTGGGTTATTTGATTTTTAGAATCTGCAACAGAAAAAATTGTATTACATAAGAACTGGGGTGCAGATTTAATTTTATTTTGGGGTGTGCTATGTGATCTGTGATGCTGACAAAGTGGAGTATATGTTTGAATATTTTAGAACCTCTCTGAGGATGCTGTTTGTTCTTCCTCATGCTTAGTTTCTGATCTTTCAGACTGTGGTATTATTTTCTTTGGTTGCTGTCATGCTGAAACTGATTTAAATGATTTGCCCTATGGATTTGACAATATATTTATGTTTTCTTGAAATTCCTATGGCAGTAAGCTTCATCCATTAGAGTGTGTTGAACTAAATGCCGACATGGGTATGTGCCTTGAGTCAGTTATCTTTTTGGGTTAAGATAACATGCTAAGATTGCTGAACTAGGTTCCTGAATTTTAATTTGCTCCTTGCTTTGACTTGGATCTTACTTCATGAGGAGTAGAATCTTAAACATATGAATTTGAATTTGATTCAATATTGTTACTATTTTGAAAAGAAAATCCTTTTGGAGTTTAAAACTTAGTAACAGGTGGCTCATTTGCATTACTTTGCTTGTGCATTTAATATGTGCAAGATGACTCCTGACATTCCTCTTGTGGTAAGAGTTTGGATCTACTTCATATTGGCTCTCTCAGTGGCAGTATTTGATTACACATATCTGGTTTTGATATTGGATTTGGTGTCTGTTATTTCATATCAGTTTTTCCTCTCTTTTTTCTATTAATTGTTGTAATAGAATGAAAACAGGCATTATTTTTTCTTTTGATAATGAACAAAGCATGTTTGACAGAGAGATGGTGAAGTTTTCAGTTGATGGAGATGATGATGGGGAAGGACCCAGCAACCCGAGGCAAAAGAGGCAGAGGATTAGTGTTCTATTTCGCACTGCTGGAGAAGATTTAGAAGACCAAAGTGGAACAGAGGAAGAAGAGGAAGAAGAACTGGAAGGAGAAGAAAGTGAGCAGGAACAGGAAGGGATGCAAAGTGAAGAAAATGATGATGATCCTACCTTTGTCGATATCGTTGGTGATACTCCACTCAGTACTAGACTAAGATCAAATAACAACGGTAGAGAGAATGCTGTTTCGGTGATGAAGGGTAGGGATAAATCCATCTCTGTGTTCCTTACTGACCCTGAAGTGCTTGATTGCTTCATTTGCTATGAATCCTTGAGCATTCCTGTCTTCCAGGTTAGTTTTTTTTCATCCTCATGTTTTTTGAACTCCCTCTTTCTCTTGTGTGTTATATTTGGATGAATGGGTTGTATGTGTTGGTTATTTGCGGATTGTGCATGACTATTTTTTATATTTTGGTTTCACGAACTTGAATCTGGTTTGTCAAATGGCATCATGAAAGGATTACATTAGAAGCTTGAAAAATTCAGTTGTGGTTCTCAGGATTTGAGTTATGAGTTGGAGTGCTGTGTGTAATAAGTAGTCTTTATCTGGGTTAGAGCTTTGATATTAAGAAGAATTGGGGTGTTCAAGCAGTTGTTCATGGAAAATTTGTCCAGCATATGGCTGGTGGTCATAGTCTGGGTTGGCAAGAAAGCTAGAATAAAACTATGGGAGTTGGGATTGTTAATATTCTCTTTAAAGCATCTGGAAGGCAATAGTGTGAACTTTTGCTTTTGCTTCATCGTGGGTTTTTAAGCATAGTTTTGGGTGCATTATGAGAATATTTGACATGAAGCTTATCATAGAAGTGTTTTCATGTTGCTTGAACAATGGTTCAGGCAGGGTGAATTTGTTGAAATATTAGGAGGTTTAATGTCACATTGATGGATTAGATAGACAAGTTTACCTATTTGAGAATTCAAAATGATTAAAATCGAAGCCTATGATATGTCTTACAAACTCAAAGTGCAAAGTTTTTCTTTTTCTTTCTTTCTTTTTTTGATAAAAGAAGAGATTGTATTAGAAAGAAGAAATAGGTGGATAAAATATCCTCCTGAAATGGAACATGGAAAAGAAAACAGTAGATTAAGAACACATCAAGTTGTGAAGCTCATGCATCTTGTCGCATGTCAACTAAAGAGATTCCCTTAATTAGACCATGTGCAGAACACCAAAGAGAAGCAAAGAGAAAAGAAAATTTCCTGCCTCCTAACAACTGTAAAGAAAAGAAGAATAAAACCATATTTTGGTCCCTCACTGATGTGTTCACTATCAGTTTGGTACTCCCTCTCAGTTTTTCAGTTTGGTCCCTTACTCTCAGTTTTCGCTACAGTTAAGACCCTCCGTCTGTAATCCGTTAAAAGAGTTGACGGAAATGCTGATTTTTCATCATTAAGTGTGATATGGCAAGGTTATTTGCCATGTAGGAGTCAAATGCATCAGTGTAGTGCGTTTTGGGCACATGGATAGCCCCTCCTTTTCTTCTCTCTTCTGCAAAGGAGGCAGCAGCACAGCAGTGCCCTCAAACCTCCTCCTTTTCTTCTCTCTTCTGCAAAGGAAGCAGCAGCACAGCACTGCCCCCAAACCTCCTCCTCCATCACTACTATCCATGGAGGCGCCACCACCTCCACCTGCCTCTGCACTGCGCTCAGCACTCATGGTCTCTCCTTTGCACCCAATTCACCTTCATTTTATCCTTCTCCGATTCACTCTTTCTCCTCTCTCTTTCTCTCTCTTCCTCCCTCCATCTCTCTCTCTGCTTCCTTGACAATTTTCTTGCTCATTTCAATTGAATTGTCTTCCAGAACTGACAATTGAATCCCAGCAACGCTCAAAGCTGCATTAATTTGATGAAGGTACCAATTTGTTGGGCGATCCAAGTAAATTTGATTACTTGGTTTCTATTGTTTAAATGGGTATATGCTTTCTAAGCAAGATCTGGAACTCTTTGTTTCTTTTATGTTGTTTTTAATTTTAGAGCCTACAAGAATATCTATTCAATAATAAAACTTTCTCATACTTTGCCTATTTCACTGACGCACCAGTGATGGGGATGGTAAGCCCCCTCTCTACTTCCTCATTTTCTTTTAGATTGCTGAGTTTCTCTCTCTAAATCTCCCTCTCTTTCTAGGCTTTGATTTGTGGTTTTTGGTCTGAAATTAAATTGATGAGAAAGAGAAGAGTGCGTCTGTGTGTCTTTGAGAGAGAAAGCATATATGTGAGAGAAAGGTAAGTTTTTGGTGGGAACTTATAGAAGATCACCAGTTGTGCTTGAGAGGGGGAAGAGTGCAAATTGTATGATGTTGAAGGGAGAGAGTATTTGGATATGGTGGTGGTGGTTGGAGAGTAGTTGCAGAGAGAGGGAGGAGCATGGGGTGCAGTGGGGACAATGGGGCAGGGAGAGAGAGAGAGAGAGAGAGAGAAATGGGCTGTGGAGTTTCAGTGGGCATCAAATTTTGACCTTTGACTCTTACATGGCAAATAACCATCAGCATTTCCTCAACTCTTTTAACGGCTTACAGATGGAGGAGGGTCTTAACTGTAGTGAATATTGAGTGAAGGACTAAACTGAAACTTTTGAGAGTGAGGGACCAAACAGGACCAAAATATGGTTTTTGTCTAAACAAAAAGAAGTGTCCTTACTGATAATAGAATTACAATCTAATCAAATGCACCTGAAAGACTTTGTAAAGTGTAAACTGCACATTGCCAAGAATTTTGTCTATAAGTACTGCTCTAAACTCAAGGGAAATACCCAACATTTGCCAAAAATACCTAATAAATTATTATGAAGAGATTAAAAATTTGCAAGAGATAATAGAATCCTGAATATGGTAAAAGAATTGGATGGGGAGTTATTTAGAGAAGAAAACTGATAGAGGCAAGGAAAAGCCTCTATAAAAGGAAACCCTATATCTCAAAAGTAGGTTACATTAATTTGCTTTTTTAAAACTTGCCAACTTGAATTTATCAAAAAAATTGAAGCAATTTACCTTAAAGGAACAATATATAATTGAAGTGATTGGGCATTTTATGTGTTGCACTCTAGTTAAACTTGATGTGGAAGAGAGTTTTCAGTGTTAAAACTTGCTTGACAGTTTGTCAACATCCATTCTTAGTGTTGTTAAGTTTTTGATCATTTTGTTTGATATTTGCTTTAACTTTTGAGTTAAAGCTGTCTTTTGATGCACAATGCTTTCATAATATCCACATCTGTTGAAAATTAATGAAATTATCTTATTTGGTTACAATGGTAAATGTAACCCAAACAGAAGAATGGGCGCAGGTGGGGCAATCTTAAAATTTACTGTTTTATCCCCAGCTTCTGATATTTTTTTAGCCATTGTTTAGCTTGATGGTTGATGCTATTTTCTTCAACAAAGATTTTCTTGGCACTATTTCATTCCTTTTGCTGTGTGTTTGGTAATTGTGCAGGATTTTAACTTGTGGGTTTTAACTTGAAAGCCTTGTATTTTTTATTGGTTGCCCATATGTGCAAAATCTAATTTGATAACTTTCTCTATTATTGGATGGCGATTCAGTGCGAATTTGGACATATTGCTTGCTCTTCCTGCTGTGTCAAACTTGGGAATAAATGTCCCTTGTGCACTATGCCCATCGGCTATAATCGTTGCCGAGCCATTGAGAAGGTGTTGGAATCTCTTAAAATACCATGCCTAAATGCAGCATATGGTTGTGAAGAGACAGTGTGTTACAGTAAGAAATCTGATCACGAGATGGAATGCATCTATACACCATGTTTTTGCCCACATTCAAGCTGCGACTTTATTGCCTCATCCAAGGACGTAGGCATCCACTTCAGCCACAAACATGCGGGTTTGGGAGTCCGTTTTCAGTATGATCACTTTTTCTCTGTCTTTCTAAAGTTTAGTGACAAAGCCATTGTTCTTCAGGAGCGCGGTGACGGTGATCTTTTTATTCTCAACAATAAAGTTGAGCATCTGGGAAATGTAGTCAGTGTCAGTTGCATTGCTCCCAACTCATCCAAGCCTGGTTTCCATTATGAACTTTTGGCTAGATCTCAAGGATGCTGTCTAAAATTACAATCTTTTACCAACAACAGTCAAGGCCCAAATGCCAATACTCCTTTATTGGCGTTCCTTTTGATACCGCCTGATTTTTTCGGTTCTTCTGGGCAGCTCAAGTTGGACGTTTGCATAGGGCGCAATGTTAACTCTCCCTGCATATCAATAGGTCTTACTTGTGGACATTTGTAGAGGTTATTCAAGCCAAGCCTTGTTGAAGAAGGACATGGATTTGTGCACATTTTATATGTTGTCATAGTCAAGAACGGTGCTGTGTTTTAGTTCATTTTAGTTTTTTTGATGTATTTTTCATGTTAAGGAAACTAGTTATGTTAAATAGATAACAAAAACTTGCTGTTTTCTGTAGGTATATTTTCTTTCGCCGACAAAATTTGTACACAATTAGTGGGAAATATGATTTTTACTAATTGTTGGCACAAAAAGTTTGCTCTGTTCTCCAAGTAATTATTTACAAAGAAATTTTTCTAAAAAATTATTAAAGAAAAGGTTTTGATACAAAGGTGTAAGTAATTATTAACGATAAATCTAAAATAAAACAAGGGGTAATTATTCTTAAGTTGTAAGAATTTTGGAAGGTAAGTGTTTTAAGCGACAAATGGTATTTTGGTCACTTTTCGCTGTGTGACAAATACTTCATTGAAAAGACTTGCCTTTCAAACTCCTTATTTGGTTTTCTCAAATATAGAATAATTATCTCATTAAACTATAATTTTATTTTTTTAATAAAATTGTATTTTAAAAAGTATATACAATAGTACATGCATGATTTTACTAGATATAAACATAGTAATTTATAAGTAAAAATTCTGATAGGTATACAATTGTTTAGTTATATTGATTCTTTTAATTTTAAAAAAGTTTGATAAATAAAAAACTTTTTCACTCATTTTTATAAACACCATTTTTGAAGTATGAGTCAATTTTAAAATAAGTTTTATATTATTTTTTTGGTTTTTTACCTATTTATTAATTATTTCTTGACCATTCCAACTTTGAAGTATATATATATATATATATATATATATCATTCTTATTTTAAGGTTTGCTGTAGTTTTGTCTAAAAGAGTATTTTGAGACTTTCGTTTTATCATTGAGAAGCCTTGAAAGCCTTACCAGACATACATCATCTTCATCTCCTTAAGGTTCAACTGCTCCACCAGAGTCTTCACGAGCTTTGGTCGCAAGTTGAATACGGTGGATATGGTGGTTATAGTAATTTACTTTAATAGACTTAGTTTCTTGTATCTTCCAAAGTGCCAAGACCAGGTTGTTGGTGTGAGTTATCTTGTAAAGTATAGGAGTCCTAGTTGTCTTGTAATTATAGCTATCCTGATTTGTATAGGTTTCCTAAGTTGTTTAGGTCTCCTACACCTGTACTACACTCTAAGAAGTCTACTACACTTGTACTACACCAGTCCTATATATATGGCCTCCAAGAGAGAATAAAATTAAGTTTGACAGAATATATATTTTAGTATGGTATCAGAGCAGAGATCCTAGTCTTTCTGTTCTGCCATAACTAGCACAACCATGGAAACTGTGCTGCCATACCAGGAGGACAGCACCGAGAGAGACCCCACAACCAATCCTACTCCTACCCATACTCCTACTACTACTATTTTGCCTAATAACACTACTAATCTAATACCTACCACAACCTAGATGATGACACAAGTTTTTCATCATGATTCTTCCACTGCACAAATTGGTATCAAACTCAATGGCACTAACTATGGAGTTTGGTCTCAAATCGTTGAGATGTTCGTTGCGGGCAAGGATAAATTGGGATATTTATTCGACAGTTGCCCTCAACCCCCTACAATTGATCCCACCTACACACTATGGAGAACAGAGAATGCTATAGTCAAAGGTTGGTTGATTAACTCCATGGAACCCAATCTAATTGGGTATTTTATTCGATTACCAACAGCTAAAGAAGTTTGGGATGCTGTGGCCCGCACCTACTATGATGGCTCAGATATTTCTGTCCTCTACAATCTAACCTGCAAAGTGTCTAGGATGAAGCAAGATGGACGGTCTGTTGAGAATTACTATAATGATCTTCAAGCACTATGGCTTGAAATTGATTACCGCAACGACCTAATCCTATGAGGTACACCTGTGATATTGAGATATATAATAAACTTGTTCAAACTGATAGAGTTTATACCCTACTCGCGGGATTGGATGATGTTTTTGACAAGCTTCGCAGTGATGTATTACACACGGATCCCCTTCCCTCAATTGAACAAACCTTTGCATATGTTCGTCGAGAGGCTACATGACATTCTGTGATGATGGGAAACACCACTGGTGTTGCAATGGTGTCCCGTAACCAGGCCCCACGATCTACCAGACCTGCACCAGCGCCCGCTACTGTTATTACCATGCCCCTTACCAGTACTATAGCTTCTCTGCAGGTACAACCTACTGCTCATACTGAGTTCAAAACAGCTGCTCTAGCGACTAATCGTACTTTCCACGAAAAACCACCAGTCCCTGAAGGTGGGTGCACATATTGTGGAAGTAAGAAGCATGGCCGAGACTCTTGCTTTAAACTTCATGGGTATCCAGAGTGGTGGGAACCTTTGAAGCTTCAAAAGCAACGAGAAAGAGAGGCCTCAACAACTCGGCAAGGAGGACAAGTCTCCCTTGCAACTGCAATCTCTCATCTCTCTTTGGTTCCTCAAGTAGAGTCTTCCAATGCTCTTGACTCCACCATTTGCTCTCTTGTACCATCAGGTAACTGTGGATATGCCTTACAAGTTTATGGTAATGATAGTTCTTGTGACTGGATTATTGATTTAGGTGCTACGGATCATATGACTCTTGATCCCAAAGATTTTTTGTGTGAAACTACTCCTCAACGACAAAGTATTACTAATGCTAATGGTGTGGCCTCTCCCGTTGTAGGAGCTGGCACAGTTCATCTTACATCTACTCTTTCCTTACCAAATACTTTACTTGTTCCCTCTTTAAAACATAAATTAATGTCTCCTGGACAAGCTACTGAACAGTTGAATTGTTGTATACTAATGTACCCAAAGTTTTGTCTTATCCAGGATATTCTCACCAGGGAGATAATTGGTCGTGGTACTAAGAGGAGGGATTTGTATTTTGTGGATGACGTCAGTATAGGACGAGTTAACTTGGTACATAAAGCACATACCGATAAACAAAGGCAAATATGGTTGTGGAATCGTCGTTTGGGTCATCCATCATTCAGTTACTTAAGGCATTTACTACCGCACCTGTTTGTTGGATGTTCTGATTCTTATTTTAAATGTGACACTTGTGTTTTGGCAAAGAGTCATCGTGTGACTTATCCTTTGAGTTATAATAAGAGTACTATTCCATTTGATTTGATTTCTTCTGATGTTTGGGGCCCTTCTCCGACCTCTACTATTATAGGCATTAGATGGTTTGTGACATTTATTGATGATTGCACTAGAATGAGGTGGTTATACTTGCTTAAAAATAAAAGTGATGTATTCATGATTTTTCAACAGTTTCACGCCATGATTCAAACTCAGTTTTCTGCTAAACTTTGCATTTTACGTTCTAATAATGTGAAGAATATGTAAATCATAATTTTATGCAATATTTTCATACTTAGGGGATACTTCATGAAACTATATGTCCTTAACTCCTCAACAAAATGGAGTCGCTGAACGGAAAAATAGGCATATTTTAGAGATTGCTCGAGCATTATTACTTGGTGCCCATGTTCCCCGATCTTCATGGGATGCCACTGTTGTTAGCGCTGTTTATCTTATGAACCAGATGCCCTCTAAAGTTTTGGCTCTTCAGACCCCACTTCAATCTCTTTCTCATTTCTACTCCCTACCTTCAGTTATCTTATTACCTCCACGTGTCTTTGGGTGTGTTGCATTTGTCCATCTTCATAAAAACCAGCGCACTAAACTTGATCCTTGTGCTGTGCGGTGTGTTTTTCTAGGGTATGGGGCACATCAAAAAGGATACCGATTCTATCACCCATCATCATGGTGTACTTATGTTACTATGGATGTCACCTTTTTAGAAAATGATATGTATTATTCTTCATCCAATCCTTCTCTTCAAGGGGAGAAACTGAGTAAAGAGCAGAATTGGACTAATTTTTCAATAGAACTAAGATCAAAATTAAGGAACAATATACTTCCAGAAGAATATGCAGAAAAAGGTAATGACCTGGGTTCAGCCATTGATCAAGCTGCTAAACTAGGCTCTTTTATAGCCAGTGACCAAGTTGATCAAGAAACTGGGGCAGCCACAGATGTGCTAGATGTCTCTCTCCCCCCCCCCCCCCCCCCCCCCCCCCNNTCCCCCCCCCCCCCCCCCTTCTCCAACGACAGTACCTACTATCGGCCATGCTCTAGAGAATACTCCTGAGGTAAGTCCTACTACACCTATTGATTTATTAACTTATCCAACTTACCAGCTGTCTCACAGACATAATAGAGGGAAACCACCAAATCGATATTCACCGGATGCGATAAAGAAATCCAAATATCCCATTGCCAATCATGTGTCATCTCATAAATTATCTGAACCAGGTAAAGCCTTCACACAATAGTTATCAGATGATAATATTCCTAGTTCCCAAAAGGATGCATTATCCGAGCCCAGATGGACCAAGGCAATGGAAGAAGAGATGACTGCACTCCAGAAAAATCAAACCTAGGATTTGGTTCTGTTGCCAAAGGGAAAAAGGACAGTCGGGTGCAGATGGGTATATACAATCAAACACAAAGTTAATGGATCTGTTGAACGATATAAGGCACGATTAGTTGCTAAAGGCTATACTCAGACATATGGGATTGACTACACAGAGACATTTGCCCTAGTTGCAAAAATAAACACAGTAAGAGTACTCCTCTCTTTAGCAGCTAATTTAGATTGGCCATTACAACAATTCGATGTGAAAAATGCCTTTTTACATGGTGAGCTTAAAGAAGAAGTGTACATGGATGTTCCACCCGGAAATACATCATCTACATCAACTAAGGTGGTGTGTAAATTAAAAAAGGCTTTGTATGGCCTGAAATAGTCTCCTCGTGCGTGGTTTGGGAAATTTCGATTAGCTATAGGGAAGTATGGATTCCGATACAGCAACTTGGATCATACACTTTTCTTAAAACACCGTATGGGGAAGATAACTGCACTCATTATTTATGTTGATGATATGATTTTTACTAGAGATGATATGATTTTTACTAGAGATGATAGTGAAGAAATCTTAAGGCTGAAAGAACATTTGGCAACAGAGTTTGAGATGAAAGATCTTGGTGGACTCAAGTATTTTCTTGGCATTGAAGTAGCAAGATCAAAACGGGGCTTGTTCTTGTCACAACGAAAATATGTTCTGGATTTGCTTACCGATACAGGTATGCTTGACTGTAAACCTGCAGATACTCCTATTGTCATGAACCATCATCTTGCAGAATACCCTAATCAGGTTCCAACCAATAAAAAGCGTTATCAGAGGTTGGTTGGAAGATTCATCTATTTGTCCCACACACGTACAGACATTGCCTATGCTGTAAGTGTTGTGAGCCAGTTCATGCACTCTCCAAGTACAGACCACATTAATGCAGTTTTGAGAATATTGAGGTACGTAAAGTCGGCACCTGGTTGAGGAATTATGTTCTCTAAACATGAACATTTGAGGATAAATGGCTACATTGATGCAAATTGGGCAGGAAATATTACTGATAAACGGTCTACCTCTGGCTATTTTACATTCGTAGGTGGGAATCTGGTGACTTGGAGGAGCAAGAAACAGAAGGTAGTGGCCTTGTCTAGTGCAGATGCCGAATATAGAGGGATGGCAAAACGATTATGCGAACTTCTTTGGCTTCATAGATTGCTTAAGGAGCTCGGCTATCCTCCACTGTCAGTTACGAGGTTATTTTGTGACAATAAGGCAGCTATCGATATTTCTCATAACCCAATCCAACATGATCGCACCAAACATGTTGAGGTTGACATGCATTTTATCAAGGAAAAGTTAGATGCAAATATTATTCAATTTCCATTCGTGAAGTCAGAAGACCAATTGGCAGATGTGTTGACTAAAGCTGTTTCAAGTCAAGTTTTTTACAACTCACTTGACAAGTTGGGCATGAACGGCATCTTTGCACCAACTTGAGGGGGAGTGTTGGTGTGAGTTGTCTTGTAAAGTATAGGAGTCCTAGTTGTCTTGTAATTATAAGTATCCTGATTTGTATAGGCTTCCTAAGTTGTTTAGGTCTCCTACACCTGTACTACACTCTAAGAAGTCTACTACACCTGTATTACACCTGTCCTATATATATGGCCTCCAAGAGAGAATAAAATTAAGTTTGACAGAATATATATTTTAGCACAGGTCGGCTCGAGTTCAGTTGATCAAGACAAGACGAATATATAAAAAGCATGTTAAGATTTGTTTATGTTGAATGACTAGGGATAGGGAAACGCCAACTAACATTACCCTTGTTCATGATTTTATATATATATGTACTAAATTCCCCCTCCAAAGGCAAAATCTCTGTGCTTAAAGTAAAGGAGCTTACTCAGCAACATTTAGTCCTTGATCCTAATGGAACAAGCTGGGTGGTTGCTACCGGCTGTCTTGTGTTTAATCTTGCTTTGTCTCTCTAAGTTGCTCCTAAAAAGAAATGCCAATCATGAGAATCTACCACCGAGTCCACCAGCTTACCAGTGATAGGTCATCTTCATCTTCTAAAGGAACCCATGCATCGAAGCCTTCACAAGCTTACTGAGAAATACGGCCACATAATTTTCCTCCGCTTCGGCACTCGCAAAGTCCTTGTTGTCTCCTCACCCTCAGCAGTCGAAGAATGCTTCACAAAAAATGACATCGTTTTTGCAAACCGCCCTCGTATGCTGGCTGCTAAACATCTGGGTTTCAACTACAAGGCCATCGGGTTTGCCTCCTACGGTGACCACTGGCGCAACCTACGCCGTCTAATGACCATGGAGCTGCTGTCCACAAGTCGCCTCACAGCGTTTACCAAGATTCGTGAGGACGAGGCTAAATTGGCAGTGAAGGAACTATTTGAAAACTGCAAAGGAAAAGCATCAGAGTCAAAGGTTGAGCTGAGACCAATATTTGTGGAGCTTGCTTTCAATACCATGTTGAGGATGACCTCAGGGAAACGGTATTACGGGAAGGATGCTGTTGCACAAGAGGCTAAAAAATTCCAGAGTCTGATGAAGGAGGTAGTTCAGCTTGCCACTGCAAATTTAAATGACTTTTTCCCAATATTACAGTGGGTTGATTTCTTAGGGGTGGAAAGGAAGATGATAGATTTGCAGAATAAGGTAGACAGGTTCTTTCAGAAGCTCATTAACGAGCATGTTAGAAACAGAACCACCACTAGTACTACTGTACCTGATGCAAATCAGGAGAAGGACCCACTCGTTATTCCGTAAACAATGGGGGGCTGTTATGATATGCATGGGTATTATTGGAAGATTACGTGTCAAGCTGTTATGATATGCATGAGAATTTATTAAGAGGATTACGTGTCAGTTTTAGAGAGATTACATATTAGTAGCAATTCTGTTTCTCTTTCCTAGTTTTAGTTTTTTACTTTGCTTCTTCCTCTTTTATTGCTTTCCTAGTCGGAGTTGTTCTCCGAGTTTACTGCTTTCTTAGTCTTAGTTTCCTAGTTGGAGTTAAAGATTGTAACTTTGGATTAATATTTAAGGAACGGAAGAAAACTGATGAAGGAGTTTTTGGCCATTCCGAAATATTGAGTTCTCTTCCTGTGGAGTGATTCCATTGTTGCAGAGTGATTCTGTGCATCTCAACTTGTGGCTTTGACGTGAGGTCATCCCAAGAGGTTTGGCACCAAATTTGGTATCAGAGCCTGGTTCTTTCCATACAAAGTTTCACGTCCTGTGCCTGTAACCCGCAGTGGCAATTCATACGCCATGGCAAACAACCAAAACACAAACGACCTAAACCCAAATAACCAGAACACAACCCAGCCTCAGTTGCAGCACCAAATAGATCAAATTGCTACAGTATTGGAGCAACTCACCCATCGACTAGATGTCATGGATGAGCGATATGTTCGAGAGGGGTATGGGCCTTTCAACCGGAGAGGGCGCAGAGTAGTTCGTGGTAGGGGAAGGTTGGACGAAAGTGATGGGGATGCTAATGAAAATGAAGAAGAAGGAGAAAATCAGGAACTTGAGGATCATGAGCCTCAAAACCGACGTCATAGACAAAATTTTCACCAAGGTCATGCTGGTCATCGTGCAGCTTATCAACCTCTTGATGAACTGACCAAGAGAATGAGAGTTGATGTACCGGATTTCTTTGGAAAATTGGAACCTAACGCTTTCAAGGATTGGTTAACGGCTATCGAGGATTATTTTGATTGGTTTGATGTATCAGAGGATAGAAAGGTTCGTTATGTCCAGATGAAATTGAAGGGGCATTCACGAGCATGGTGGGGAAGTGTGGAAGAACAGTTACGCCGTACTCAACGACCAACAGTTTTTAACTGGGAAGAGATGAAGGAGCGATTAAAGGAAAAATATTTGCCCATTGATTATGAGCAGATGATGTTCGAGGAGATGTTACAATTTAGGCAAGGGTCATTGAGTGTTGATCAATTTACCGACCGCTTCCATTTGTTGACTGTCCGTAGCAAGATCGGGGAGACTGAACAACAAACTTTAGCCCGATACCGTACCGGATTACGCAGTGAACTACACAAAGAAATGTGGACTGCACGTCTAATCAACGTGGAAGAGGCGTATCAAATGGCACTTCGTATTGAGAAACAAATAGGGCCTTCGTTTGGGAGGAAAATGCCATCAATGGACTCAAGACAGGAACGTGTTACCACACCCTCATTCCAAAAGCCTCAATTGCTGAAAGATCAATTCAAGGGCGCTGCTAGTGGAGACCAGAAGGGTAAAGCACGAGTTACCAGTGAAGGGCCACAATGTTTTAAATGTAAAGGTTTCGGGCACTATGTTGTAGTGTGTCCTACCAGAGATAAGAAACTAGCATTTATATGCGAGAAAGAATTGTTAGTAATAGACGGTGTTGAAGACACAGATGGGGAAGAGACTGATGGGAGTATTCACAGTGAAGAAGAACACTTGAAGCCGTCAGATTTACCCAGCTGCATGATCCATCGCATGCTTACAGGAACCAAGAAAGAACTCCAGGCTAATCCCGAGTGGTTGCGCACCAATATTTTTCACACATGCATGGAGCATAATGGTCGAACTTTGAATGTCATTATTGATAATGGCAGCGGAATGAATGTGATTTCTGAAGTTGCCGTCGAGCGTTTGGGAGTGAAAACCGAGACTCATCCTACACCTTACCGAATTAGTTGGGTTAATGAAGCCAACTCAGTTCTAGTTAAACAACGGTGCTTGGTTAACTTTTCATTGGGAGAAAATTACGTGGACGAAGCTTGGTGCGATGTGATTCCCATGACCATTTGCCATATGCTATTAGGACGTCCATGGCTCTATGATCGGAGGGTTCTTTATGATGGGTATGCTAACACTTACTCTTTTAAATTCAAGGGTAAGAAATTTGTCTTGGACCCTCTACAGATTTCAGAATTTGATAAAAAGAAGGAAGCTGTCACAGTTTTGACAATGAAACAATTCTCTCCAGTTTTGCATGAGGATGATATGGTGTTATTAGTAGTGAGACGTGAAGTGAAGCTGAAAGATGGCAATGTCCCAGTAGAGTTCTCGGCAATGCTGGAAGAGTTTCATGATATCATGCCATATGAGATTCCGAATCAACTACCTCCAATGAGGGCGATACAACATGCTATTGACTTGATCCCTGGCTCAACATTGCCCAATTTACCACACTATCACATGAGCCCAACAGAGAATGCAGAGCTCAGCCGCCAAATTCAACAGTTGCTGGACAAAGGTTTCATTCGAGAAAGCCTCAGTCCATGTGCTATTCCCGTGTTACTCACACCAAAGAAAGATGGTAGCTGGAGAATGTGCGTCGATAGTCGAGCAATTAATAAGATAACTGTGAAGTACCGATTTCCCATTCCCTGTCTTGATGACATGCTGGATTTGCTCTGTGGTTCCTCTGTTTTCACTAAGATCGACCTTCGAAGTGGTTACCATCAAATTCGTATCCGGTTGGGTGATGAGTGGAAGACGGCTTTCAAGATGAAGGATGGTTTATTCGAATGGCTAGTCATGCCTTTCAGGCTAACCAACGCGCCAAGCACTTTCATGCGAATTATGACACAAGTTCTCAAACCATTGTTGGGAACATTTTTCGTTGTTTATTTTGATGATATTTTAATTTTTAGCCGAAGTTTGCAGGACCATTTGAGCCATGTTAAGCAAGTGCTGAAGGTTTTGAGAGCAGAACAGCTCTATATTAATAAGGAGAAGTGTTCGTTCATGAAAAAAAGTGCCAAGTTTCTGGGTTTTATTATTTCTGATCAAGGTGTTAAGGCTGATCCCGCAAAGGTGCAGGCTGTTCTAAGTTGGCCAACGCCCCAGAATTTTTCTGAAGTCCGAAGCTTCCACGGGTTGGCCACGTTCTATCGGCGATTTATTCGTAACTTCAACACCATAATGGCCCCCATCACCGACTGTTTGAAGGGAAAAAATTTCTATGGAGTGCCGCAGCTGCAAAAGCATTCACTGAAGTTAAGGAGAAGATGGGGCAGGCACTAGTGCTCAGGTTACCGGACTTCTCTAAGATTTTCGAAGTCACTTGTGATGCTTCGCATGTGGGAATCGGTGGTGTGTTGAGCCAGGAGGGTCATCCCATTGCCTTTTACAGTGAGAAACTTAACGACACTCGCCGGCGATACTCGGTATATGATATGGAATTCTATGCTTTAATTCAAACTCTTAAGCATTGGCGACCATACTTGATACATAGAGAGTTTATTCTATATACAGACCATGATTCTCTGAAGCATTTAAATTCCCAAAGTAAACTGAATGCACGACATGCTTGTTGGATGGATTACTTGTAGCAATTCGAATTTGTTATTAGACATAAGTCAGGGAGTGAAAATAAAGTTGCCGACGCCTTAAGTCGAAGACCACACTTATTACATATGTTCTCAGCTAATGTTACAGGTTTTGACAGTCTAAAAACAGAGTATGCCAATGATGAGGATTTCGGCAATGTGTGGAGTGATATCTCCACTCATAGGCGCACATCTAATAATGAGTATCTGTTGCGCGATGGTTTTCTATTCTACAAATCACGGCTATGCGTTCCGAGTGGGTCTTTTCGGCAATTTCTAATTTCAGAACTGCATGGTGGGGGCTTAGCTGGGCACTTCGATCATGACAAAACTTTTGCTATTGTCGCTGATCGGTTTTATTGGTCTCGGATGAGGAGGGATGTGCATACAGTGGTTGATCGGTGTCGGATTTTCCAATTAAACAAAGGAACCAAGCAGTAGGCAGGCCTTTATACGCCACTTCCCATTCCAGAGAGACCATGGCAACATATTAGCATGGACTTTGTCCTTGGGTTGCCAAAGACTCTTCGGCAACATGATTCCATTATGGTGGTGATTGATCGATTCTCCAAGATGGCCCATTTTATTCCATGCCACAAGACTTATGATGAATCAAAAGTTATTGCCTTATTTCTACAGGAAGTTGTCCGCTTGCATGGTATTCCAACTTCAATTGTGTCTGATAGAGACGTCAAGTTTGTGAGTTACTTTTGGAAGACATTGTGGACGAAAATGGGAACAAAGCTGCTGTTTTCTAGTGCATTTCACCCCCAAACTGACGGGCAAACTGAGCTGACTAACAGGAGCTTGGGAAATTTATTACGCTGCCTCATCGCGGATCATGTGACCAGCTGGGATATGGTGCTTCCACACGCTGAATTTGCTTTCAATAATTCTGTTAACAGGACCACGGGTTGTACTCCATTCGAAGTGGTTTATGGATTCCGCCCTAACACTCCACTTGATGTTAGTCCATTACCATTGCCACCCAGGCCAAGTGAGGCCGCCTTGGACTTTTCAAGCTATATGCGTGACGTTCATGATGAATACAAACGGTGCCTTACTTTCCATACAAACTCTTATGCAGCTTCAGCAAATGCAAAACGCAAGGATCGCCAATTTAATGAAGGTGATATGGTTCTAGTTCGTTTGAGACCAGAGCGATTTCCTCTGGGGAGTTTTACCAAGCTTCATGCACAAAGAGCAGGCCCTTTTCGAGTAACCAAGAAATTGGGTTCTAACGCATATGTCATTGATTTACCTTCTGATTTTCATATTAGTCCCGTTTTTAACATTGAAGACCTTACGGAATTCAAGGGTGATGTCGAGGAAATTGCTGCCACACCAGTTCCGGAGGTCCCACCGGTCCTGCGCATTCCAGAAAATAAATCACCACGAGATGAGGTTGCTGCCATTCTTGACCATCAATTTGTTACAACTCGTCGAGGAGGATATTATAAGTTCTTAGTGCAGTGGAGAAATCGTCTGCATTCAGACTCTGTCTGGTTGCAAGCTTCAGAAGTCAAGCGTTTACACCCCCACTTATTTGCTGTCTACACTCGTCAAAACTTGCCAGAGTCAAGTTCTTCAGGAGAGCCAGCAATTGATGCAAATCAGGAGAAGGACCCACTCGTTATTCCGTAAACAATGGGGGGCTGTTATGATATGCATGGGTATTATTGGAAGATTACGTGTCAAGCTGTTATGATATGCATGAGAATTTATTAAGAGGATTACGTGTCAGTTTTAGAGAGATTACGTGTTAGTAGCAATTCTGTTTCTCTTTCCTAGTTTTAGTTTTTTACTTTGCTTCTTCCTCGTTTATTGCTTTCCTAGTCGGAGTTGTTCTCCGAGTTTACTGCTTTCTTAGTCTTAGTTTCCTAGTTGGAGTTAAAGATTGTAACTTTGGATTAATATTTAAGGAATGGATGAAAACTGATGAAGGAGTTTTTGGCCATTCAGAAATATTGAGTTCTCTTCCTGTGGAGTGATTCCATTGTTGCAGAGTGATTCTGTGCATGCTCAGCCTGTGGCTTTGACGTGAGGTCATCCCAAGAGGTTTGGCACCAGTACCTGACAGCCCCATGAAGAAGACGGTCATTGATCTTATGTTGTCTTTGCGGGAAACTGATCCTGAATTCTATACTGATGAAAATATCAAAGGAATTATTGCGGTAACTATCACAACTCCACACTTTATATTTTTTTTTTATGCTGAAGTTTTCTTTCTCTTTCTAGTTTCTACTTACTCTGATCTTGATAAGAGTTAAATATATTTTTCATTTTTGAATTAATTTTTAAATGTCACTTTAATCAATAATTTATTTTTTATGTCAATTTAGTCTTCAAATAATTATTATGTCTACCAAATTAGTTATTTAAATAATTATTTTTTATATTATGAATGACTAATTTGATAAATAATATAATTATTTGAGAATTAAACTGACACAAAAATAAATTAAAAACTAAAATGATATTTAATAAATTATTCAATAACCAAAAATATATTTTACTTTTAATATAATTTGCACAATAGAATAATACATGCTTTCTCAGTAATGTACGTAATTACTGCATTCACATGCATTGACTTTTTTTTTTAATATATCAATTACCTAATATTAATTCTTTATGTATTGACTTTTTGCAACTGTCTTTAAATTACATTTATTTTGTATAAAATAGTGCTATTTGTCAAATTTTTAATCAGAATGATATCATTTTTTAAGCAATAATGACTTTGAACATTTCTGAAATAAATTGACTTTGAAGTGCAAAGCATGTTTAGTTAAAAACCATATGGTTGCTGATTCCACATAGGGTACTAGACTTTACATTCAGTTGCATCAGTTTACAATAAATCAAAAACAAAAATGATATTTAATAAATTATTCAATAACCAAAAATATATTTTACTCTTAATATAATGTACACGATAGAATAATACATGCTTTCTTTCTCAGTAATGTATGTAATTACTACATTCACATGCATTGCATTTTTTTAAAAAAAATATATCAATTACCCAATATTAATTCTTTTTGTACTGACTTTTTGCAACTGTCTTTAAATTACTACATTCACATGCATTGACTTTTTGCAACTGTCTTTAAATTACTACATTCACATGCATTGACTTTTTGCAACGATAGAATAATACATGCTTTCTTTCTCAGTAATGTATGCAATTACTACATTCACATGCATTGACTTTTTTTTTTTAAAAATATATCAATTACCTAATATTAATTCTTTATGTATTGACTTTTTGCAACTGTCTTTAAATTACATTTATTTTGTATAAAATAGTGCTATTTGTCAAATTTTTATGTGAATGATATCATTTTTTAAACAATAATAACTTTGAACATTTCTAAAATAAATTGACTTTGAAGTGCAAAGCGTGTTTAGTTAAAAACCATATGGTTGCTGATTCCATAGGGTACTAGACTTCACATCCAGTTGCATCAGTTTACAAGTTTTAATTATTAAGTTTCCATATTTATTATTCAAAGTGACCTTAGTGAAACCAATAAAAAAAAACCCTTAAATAACGCATTCACAATGTCTATTCTAATCAGGAATATGAGATAATGACTTAATGAGTAGTTGAGTACAATTCATGATCATATATTTTGCTTAGTTATATATAAGATTTGGAAACTTTTAAGGTTAATTCAAGTTAATATCTAAATTTTCTAATAGTCTGTCGTCCTTGATTTGGGTGAAAATAATAAGTCTTTTTAATGATTCATATCTTCTTTATTATAACTTGATTCATTACGGTGACACCAGTACACCAATAAAAATTCATAAAAGAATAGAAAAGTAACTAGCAAGGTGACAATAATAATAATATATTGTATTAACAAATAATAGTCTATAGTCTAGATCTTTTCTCTCTAATTTTTTAAGAGTAAAATATTTTTTTTTTGTCTTTAATTTATGGTTAGTGTTACTTTAATCCTAGCATAATTACATTACTCATTAAATTAATCATTTGTAGTACAAAAAAAAAATCATTGAAATAACTAATTTAGTTGGTAGGGTGATTATTTGAGGACTAAAATAATACAAAAAATAAATCAAGAATTAAGGTGACATTTAAAAAATAAATCAGGTATAAAAATGTATTTAACTATTTTTCATTCTTTGTTTTACAGTCTCTTCAACATTTAGAGACATAAAAATGAAAAGATAAGTTTCATATTTTGAATAATTTTTTTTTAAAAAAATTCATCTGTGATTCATTTGTCAGTGAAAAGAACATTTTAGCTGTGAAATTTAGTATCGGCTCTACCTGTCCAAAATCATGCAGGCAATACTAGTGGCTGGGTCAGAGACTTCAGCCACTACCATGGAATGGGCACTATCGCTTCTCCTCAATCATCCAGAAGCAATGCATAAGGTAAAGATTGAAATAGAGAAGAACGTGGGACATGATAGACTCGTAAACGAATCAGATATGTCGAAACTGAGCTATCTGCTAAATGTAATCACTGAGACACTTCGGCTATATCCTGGGATTCCATTTTTGCTACCTCACGAGAATTCTGATGATTGCACAGTTGGAGGTTACGATATTCCAAAAGGCACAATGTTACTTGTGAATCTGTGGACCATGCAAAGGGATGCCGAGGTGTGGAAGGATCCAACAAAGTTTATGCCAGAGAGATTTGAAGATGTAGAAGGTGAGGGCTACAAAATGATTCCTTTTGGTGCTGGAAGGAGAGCTTGCCCTGGAGCTGTTTTAGCAAAACGAGCCATGGCACAAGCATTGGGAGCCCTGATTCAGTGCTTTGAGTGGGAACGAATTGGCCATGAAGAAATCAGCATGGACGAGGGCTTAGGGCTAACCTTGCCCAAAGTTGAGCCCTTGCTTGCTCTATGCAAGCCACGCCAAGGGATGATAAACTTTCTCTCCAATCTATGAAGCACGCATATATAATAATAATAAGAAGAAGAAGAAGAAGAAGAAGAAGAAGGAGCTGATATTTTTACATTTTATTTTGTTAATGTCATATATTATTTAATGTTTAAATATGATATAAATCTTTAATTAATATAAAAAGTTGTTAACTTTGACTAAACTTTTTTTATATTAAATGAGAATTTTTATAATTGACTAAAAACTTTCTACATCAAATAACAAAATTGAGACATTAAAAAAATTGAGTGTGAAAATAATGACTCCATAATAATAAGAGTAATAAATAGCTGTTTGTTAAAAGTGGCGGTAGAATGTATGGGTTGATCTGCCAAATAGGTGTCTGCAGCGGTTGTTTTTTTTTTTTTTTTTTTTTTTTTTTTNTTTTTTTTTCTGCTTGTGCCGTACACATATGTTTTCTCATTAGTGTATATATATATATATTGTCTTTGTAGTTTGTACTTGAAGAAATAAAAACAAAAGTTGTTTTTTATCTTTGGTCGGTAATTATTTTGTTCTTGGCTAAATAAATTGAACAGAGCACTATGAATATTTTTTAACAATAATAAATAATTCTGAGACCTTCATTTCCTCTTTTAACACTGCTAATGCATGTGATTATCTTTTTATTATATTACATGAAGCACAGAGACATAATCTAATTTTAAGGGTAGAAGTCAGCAGCTTCAGTAACCCCTCTGTTCTTTCAGATGACAACCATATTTTCACGCATGTTCATGTGGAGGAAGGTCTAGATGTCAATAAAATTCTGGTGCATTATGGGCGTGTTCAAGTTAAAAAAATTTAATTCTGACATAGAAGTAGTCTTTTTTTTAGCCCAAATTGTCATGAGAGAAAAATTAAAGGTTTTGATTTTGTTGTGTATGACCTCAGTTGATTTCAATGAAAAATATTTTGGGCTTTCAACAGTGGTTGGTAGAAACAGTAACTACTCTTTCTAGTGTCTATAAGAAAGAGTTTGAAAGCGACTATAGCAGTGGAAGGAAAAGGTTTTGTCCAAGGCGCTGGTAAGTAAATTCTTATTGACACTTGCTACATCTATTCCCACATGTACAATGAGCAATTATTGTTTCCCTAATTCCCTTTGTTCTGAGCTATGTTAGCTAATGGCTAAATTTTTGTGGGATAGTGCTCTAGATGCTTCTAAGATACATTGGATCAGTTGGGAAAAATTGGCAGTACAATCATATTTTGATACGTGGCAGTGTCAGTTGTGGCATTTATATAAGTTGTTCGCATCCTTTGTAAAATTTGAAAGTTTTTGGTTCTTTTGGAAGGCAAAAAGCAATAACATAATTTGAATCTTGTAGGGAGGAAGACATTTCAGTGTCCTAGGAATTATGCCACACAATGGCAGAAAATCAGTTCATTTTTTTTTTTTTTATGTGAAAAAATTAGTTCATGTTACATTTCAAGTACCGAAAATACAACCATACCTTTCAAGTTTCAAGTTCAACTTTAAAACATTTACAAATGCATTCCCTTAAATCTTTAATTGCAAAAATTAACTTTTATTACTTGTGAGCAAACTTAAATTTTGGAGTAAATTATATTAGCCACCTTTGAGATTTGATAAAATTACACAGACCACCCCTGATTTTTTAGAAATGACACTGAACTCCCTTATTTAATAATTTAACATGAATTCTTATTCTTTATCGGTAAGTTACATATACCACCAGTCTGTTTTAGTTCCTTTTTTTTGTCTTGGGTAATATCTGTTTGTTTAGTTAACACAAACCTCTATCTAAAACTGTATATGCTGGTCTACATATTTGTCCATAATTTTAGTAAAAGAGATTCAACCCAAGACCTTAATTAAGGAATTATTTCATATCTAATAGTTATTCAGACCAAATTCGAAAATTTTAACCATTTCATTGACTCTCTATTAACTTGCAGAGGTTATAGTCAATGATTTTCTCTACGTTCTTCAGTTTCCTAATTGATTCTCTCTTTCTTTCTTCTAGATCTTTGTCTTATATTTATACTTTTCTAAAGTAGGTTGTTGTGATGTGAAGAATATGCTAAAGTGGGTTGAGTAGGTTCCTTAATTTATTGGTATTAAACCTCTTTCGAACATCCTTGAAGTGAGGGGAAACTCCTATGGGAAGAAAGAAAAAGTAATTTAAAATATTAAAAATAATCTATATCAGTTTGTAATTATCCTACCTCATTTGTACAGTTTGAATATTCAAATGGTTTTGATAGGGTTATAATATATTTTTGGCATAATATAAATTAAATATGGATTTTTTAAAGTGAGGAGTATATTTTAAAGGGATAAAGTATGGCAATCCTCACACTTCATTATTTTCAAGGGCTAAGATGATTACATTTACAAATCAGTTTATTAAAATTAATTTTTAAAAATAATAAATAGATAACCATTAAGAATTTATATTTAGTATATTGTTGTTGGACATTCAAAGCCCACGGTGCACCAAAAAATGCCACTTGTCTTATTTTTAATTTAATTTAATTTTTTAAATATTTTGACCATGATTATGAGTTTTATAAAATTTACAAGTGCTGAGAACGATTTCAATACTACTTGGTCATATGTCATTTGGTTCTTATTTCTTATTTTAGTTTTACAGTGATTAACATTTGTTTTATTTTTAAATTAAAACGAAATAAAAACAAAAATATCCCGTCTTCCCTCCCTTTAATTACCAAAAATCTCCATGTCCATCAGACTCAACGGCATCACTGTCCATCTGCACCACCACAGCAATCATAATCAACAGCATCTGCTTCAGCCTCTAGTGCTTCAACTTTTCAACAGCACTCGGCAAAGACAATGGCAGCTTATTTCTGTTTTATTATTTTTTAATTTAAGAAAAAAAGGGCGTCCACCGTTGTTAGACTAAAACTTAAAAAGACAGATGGCATTTCTCCGTGCACACTGGCAATGTACCAAATATAAATTCAACATTAATAATTAAGTGTAGCTTGTTGGTAAATTAAGCTTTATGTAAAGTAAATTTTAAGGTAATGTTAATGATTTAAACCCTACTAAAAATACTAGTGGCCAGGACATACCAAAACCCAAGCGAAGACCATTTCATAAGAAACTGATATATATATATTGATATATCAAACCGTTAATTACTCTCTCTCACGCAACTCTATTAATAAAAATACCGTAAGATTGTATTCTGAGCCCAATCCAGCCAAGATTACCATGATTTGATCATCTTGGCTAACTTTTTCACCAATTGCTCTCAAATTATCACAAATGTTCCTAATTTTCACCATATACTCCCATACCACCAAATTTCCCTTACGGGTGGTCTGCATTTGCAGCCTCAATTCCATAATTCTGGCTCTAGATGAGCAGCCAAAGCTCTCTGCTAATGAATTCCAGATTTCAAAGGCAGTGCTGTAAGACATAATCTGAGCCATGAGTTGCCCAGTTAATGATGCATAAATCCAGCTCATTACCAATCTATTTTGTCTTTGCCAGATAACAAATTCAGGATTCAAGGTTAGATTACTGTTGTTGAAGATGCATTTTGCAAAAATTTCTCTGGACAAGCTCGAGTACCACCAAGAATATCTTCATAACCATTGACGATCACTCTGTTTAACAATTGATTGCGCCAAATCAGTTAGTTGCCCCGATCAAGTTTGATTGTGAGTGACTATCTGAATGCAAGCAAACTTGGACTACCAGAGTTCATAGCTTCCTGTGATGGCGACACAAAGGTTGAGCTGCGTTCAGCCATTTTAAGTGCTCTGATACCATAAAAGTTTTCAAGATAGCTTGTGGAAGAGATGCAGAAACTAATTTACTGATGCAAACAGTAGCAGATCAAGAAGAAGATAAAGTAAAGAAAGAACACGAAAAATAATAAGAAGTTGAGAGAAACTATCAGAAAGAGAGAAATATGTAGAAGGTTATGATGTAAAAGTGATTCTTCAATTGTATTGAATTGTTGTATCGATTACAAATATATAGTAAGATATATCAATTAACTAGTTAGCACTTTGGCTTAACTAACCAACATCTTGCTATAACTAGTAAACTAACCACTAACTAATTCCTAACTATTCTCATTATGTTATAACCAATCTAACTCCCATCATCATACACAATTACACTTTTATCCTTATGTCTAACATAAACTTCTACTAAGTTTCATGTATTCTTAATTTCCTGAAGATAAGAGAGAGAATGTTTTTTTTTTTTTAACGAGAGAAGGAGTTGCAGAGAAATGAGAGAGATGAAGAATTGCAAAGAGAGGAAGAGTCCCGGATGATGGGGAAGAGAGAGAGAGAAGGTTTTTATTTTTATTTTTTTAATGTGCCACAATCACCACTTAACAGCTATGTCAACAATTAACGTGTCATGTGGATTTTTTCTTTCAACCTCACTAATTGACCTAGACAGAGAACTAAATTGGTGAATAGAATATAAATTGAAAGACTAAAGTAGTACCAGAAATAAATTAAAAATTGAAGTGACAACGTGACAATTTTTTAAGAACCAAATGATATTTTACTCATAATTAAAACAGTACAAATGGAACATGGGAACAGTAAAAATTAAATTTTCCTCACCCAAATGAAATTGAGTGAAAACAATTTGGATCAAAGCCAAGATTCCAGATTCCAGTTTGGTTTAGGAAATCACCATATATAGTTCTTGTTGTACTAGGCGACTACAGCAATGGTGAATTTGATGACATTTAGGACTAGATTTCAATATCAAGATATATAAAATTTGCAAATCTTCATATTGGCAATATAAACCATAGAGAAGAGAACTTTTTATTTCTTTCCAATATATATGTAAATAATTAACTGTGAGTGACCTATTGATCACACACATGAATTCCCACATATAAGTGGGAGCACCTGAAGAGTTTTAAATCCTCTCCCCATCAACACTATTGATCGATATTACAACACAAATAAGTAGATCACAATGGTACAGACTAAGTTTATTTATTTCATAGTACATGGTAATTATATATAATACTATCACTGCCACAAGTGTGCTTGCACCATCTTGCTGGAGAAAATCATCTTGCTGGAGAAAATCATGGATGAAGCTCTTTTAACAGTTTTTCGTGCACCAGCAGCGAAAATCATTCTTGCATCTGCCACTGATTAAGTGTTCTTGATTCTTGCAGGTCTTGTTACAACTATTGGCATTCAGTTCTATGCATGGTCCCTTGAATTTATCACTCAGCACCTCACATGTTCTTGCCTCAGTCTGCACCATCATTTCTTCTGCATGTTCCATTCATTCAAAATGAAGAAAAGGAACATAGTGATGGAAAGTAAATATGATAATGCACTTAGATAATCAAATTTAAAAACAGAATATAGCGTTAAAGTTTAAGAACTTACGAGTAGCAAAGATAATGATGAGGAAGAAGCACAGGCTAGCAAGTGATTTTTTCTCCATGACTAACTCAGATATTATATGTATCTTATACCACAATATTGCTCTCAGATTTCAGTGCACAAAGAGATTAACATGGTGTGCTATATATCGAGCTAGCGCTTACTGCTTAACCAATAAAAGTCATAAATAGCTGCTTAGTGGGAGCTGGGAAGTTGGAACTATCACGTAAATTGCTTGCCCAAACTGCAAGAAATAAACCATATATAGGAGTTTAAAAAATCCAGACAAACTTATGCATTTCTTTGTGCATACCGAAAATAATATAATAGTGTGTATTAGCTTGAGTAAAATGATACATACAAAAATTCTTACCATGATATTTCACAAACTGGATGTGGCAAAATAGAAAAATTGTGTTTGCAATCATGGTGTAGAAGTATCTTTATCCCATATAAAATATATTTAAATGAGTTAAAGTTAGAGTAAGTCTAGTTCAATTTTAGATTGTGTCGTATGTATAAATGTAAAGAAAGTGTGTTACATTTTACGACATCATGACTTGTCTATAATTGTTTAGTATAAAATTATTGTGAATTTACCGTTTCTTGTATAAGTTAGTCTCTCTAAAAATCTACTTCTATATGCTCCTCTAAACAGGGCATGAAAACTTTACTAAGAAGATTTGATTACATCCATGTGTCCAATATTACTTATAAGAAAGGAGTTTGGGTGATTTTGAGAAAGTCAGGAGTGCAAATCTCTATGTTCTCATGTAATAATAATAATAATAATGAAAAGTAATATTATTTGTACACCTACAAATATATATCTCGTTTATACTTAAGACATTATTTATGTTTGAATAGATCATCTTAAACTTCAATTAGATTCACAATAAATTTACTGACATAAATTTTTTACACCTCTATATTTAAGTTTACAAGAATTGTTTTATCTTCGGATTGTATAGCATTACGAGTGGAAATATCAGTAACGTGAGCCATTGAGAGACGCAACCCCTCAGTCATCTCAACGTCAAGGTCAAATATATGATAGTCTAGGTTCCATGCATGGTGCTAGAATTCCACGTACATTAATGACCATGAGGTCACCATCCTAAAGAGGAAAGTTAGTGAGGCTAATTGTTCACGAAATTCATCTCAAACTTCCCAAATTTTCAGCATAAAAATACGTGCCCGTTTCACATAAATTTGTGGCTGTTTAGCTGCCCTTCCTTTAAAGGGGAAGTGTTATCCCATCTCTCAATGAGGGATTTATGGTGGGACCTACATCTTAAAATTGGCATTGTTGTGAAGATTTTGAAGAATTAAGTCATGCAATGTGAGTTATATCCTAAAATAGTTGAAAAAAATTTAAGTTTAATTGTGTCAAAAAACTCAATACTTTCTATTATTTTTGGTTTAATTGAAATTTTGGTCTTCCTATTTTAATAACTTGAACTCTTTGGTTCTTTTTTTAAAAAAAAAAAAAAATGAACAATTTAGTCCCTCTATTCATAAAATATGCAATTTTGACACTTTTATCTTTGAGCCAAAATTTCTTAGGTCTTAAGGTGTAAAGTTATTTGATTCATAATCTCACAATTTAGATTAAAAAGCTACGTCTTGTGAACTTTTTCACAAAATTTCAGCTCAATCAGTGAATGAATCTAGATCTCCGGTTAAATGAAAACTGTTAGTTTTGATATTTTTGGATGAGTCCAACTGTTGGATCAAGCTAAAAACTTATGGGGAGGTTTGCAAGACATAACTCTTCAATCTAAACAATGAGATTGTGAATCAAAAAAATTTACACCTTGAATTAGACTTAAGAAATTTTGGCTCAAAAAAGGACTAAATTACACCAAAATTGCACATTTTATGAATATAGATAGACTAAATCATTCATTTTTAAACAAGAGATATCAAAAAGTTCAAGTTATTAAAATAGAGAACCAAACTAATAATTACGCCTTATTTTTTAATATTTTCTCTAGTATTTTTCCTATATATTGCTATGTTTATGTATTTAATAGAAAACTAATTATTTTGACTCACACTATGTGACACATTTTTTGAGATTTTTACAATAACACAAGTTTCAGGATGAGTCTCACAAGAACCCTCCTCAAATAAGAGGGTGGGGTAGCGCTACTTTCTTTAAAAGGAGAGTAGCTAAGCAACCACCATTGATTAAATACACATGCATGTATCTTATTAGAAATGCAACTAAACTATTTACATTTTTTTTTATGTACAGCAAAAGGAAGAAGAAAAAACTATGGCTAACAAACGCAACTGAAGTCTGCAAACAGTTCCAACTTGATCAAATCCAGAGGATAATAAAGAATGGTTACAGTAGCTGCTTGGAAGAGGTTTCCAGCTAACTCAAATGGGATCCCACTGAGAGCTTGCTTGATTACACCAAGGCAACCTAGAACCATCCCGTTGATGCTGGACATTCTCTTGATCACAGGTAGACAATGACCCTCCAAGATAAATATTAATTTGCTTTACGGATATGTTTGGTGGAGGTAAGATGTATAGGAATAAATATTACTTATTTTAAAGATTAGTCTTTCGGACAAGCATATCAAATTAGTGGATAAAGATGGGTATTTCAAGAGAGATTCTTTGATCTTGTTAATGTTTCCAATATTTAATCCTTGACTTTGAAAAATGAATTATAGCATCTAAAGTTTCTCGCCATAATCTTGAAGATATTATGAAGCAAGCAACAAGCAAGGTGAATGGAATGAAAGAGGATTGTTGAAATTGCAATCATAATAATAGAATCGTACAATCTTACAATCCAAAAATAGCCTAGCAATTTTCATCCTATCAAAAAGTATAGAATTGTAGAATCGTGGTTGGACCATGAATCAAGGATCCTACCAATCATATGGTGCCTATGTGAAGATTATGACTCTCTAGTAACTTACAGTGCAACCAAATCCAAAGACTCTAACAATTTTATTGACTCTTTAGTAACTTACAGAGGTTATAGTCAAAGATCTTCTCTACATTGTTCAGTTTCGTAATTGATCCTCTCTTTCTTTCTTCTAGATCTTCGTCTTATATTTATTCTTTTCTACATCACTATTTTATCTTTGGATTCCAATGTTGACTCTCTAGTAACTTGCAGTGCAAACAAATCCAAAGACTCTAACCATTTTATTGACTCTCTAGTAACTTCCAGAGGTTATAGTCAAAGATCTTCTCTACATTGTTCAGTTTCTTAATTGATCCTCTCTTTCTTTCTTCTAGATCTTCGTCTTATATTTATACTTTTCTACATCACTATTTTATCTTTGGCCTCCAATGTTGACTCCAAGGAGTGATGCCTCACATACTTTACACTCTCATATAACAATTGCGTTATTTTTCTACATCATTTGCACTTTAGATACTTGGATAATCTCAGTTATTTAAATGTTACTTCTAAATTTTCAATGCGACTGAAAGCTATGGGTATTAAGTTCATGTCAATATAAGCTGTTTAGGGACGCATCTCCTCAGATCATGTCGGTGTGATGTATAGAATATGATGAAGTGAGTTGTGTAGGTTTCTTAATTGATTGGAACTAAATCCCTTTCGAACATCCTTGAAGTGAGGGGCACACTCCTGTGATTGGGAAGAAAGAAAAAGTAATTTAAAATGTAAAAAATAACCCATATCAGTTTGTAATTATCCTATATATCATCTATATAGTTTGAATATTCAAATGGTTCTGATTAGGGGTGTTCACCGGGCGGGTCAACCCGCATAAACCGCCCAACCTGACCCAAACCAAGGCTATCGGGTCGCTAAACCGCATCCATGTGGTTCGGTTCGGGTTATCAAAGGTCAAACCGAATATATGTGGTTCGGTCCATGGTTTTAGAAATCCAAACCGCCACTGAACCGAACCGACCCACACATGTTGATGTCGTTTTAGATGTAATTTGATTACTTACTTAGCTATTTGTTTTGGTGGTCTTCAGTCCCTCTTCACTCTTCAGAATCAGTTCTCTTCTCCCCCAATTTCATAATTATCGAGCCCTAACCTAACCTCCATCGCCGCTCACCCCACCTCACCTCACCTCACCTCTGCTCTGCTCTCTTCTCTTCTCCATCGCACTAATAGTCTTTGCTGTTGTTGGTCTCCTCTCCATCCTCCTTAAATCCATCATTATGATATTTCTCACCTCCATCTTCTTCCTCATTACGGGGTTTGCTGCCTTCATCCTTCTTCACCTCTACCTCGTCGGCATTCTCCTCCACCGCCTTCGCCTTCGCCACACCACCCAACTTGCAACTTCCTCAGATGGGTTCTCCTATCGTGATGTCAAGAAGCTTCCCTAGTTCAGGTTTGCCTCTGCTGCTGAACCCGAATATGATACCCAATGCGTGGTCTGCTTGGATGCTTTGACGATTTCGTATACATGGGACAGCAATAGACTGAAATTGCAAATACGAGTTGTCTTCCTTGCCAATCTCTTTTTATTTTTTTTGGAAATTACTGCTTTGAGTTAAGTACAGAAACTTTTCTTTGTGGGCAACGCTTTGGCTGCTGAAGAAGGAAAATGACTGTCTCTGGCTGGGAGATTCCAATATTGTCTCTAGCTTCTCATTCTCTATCAGTAACCACAGTCAACAATGAAGGTCAGATGCAGGGGAGATGATGCTTATGTGTCGTACTTGATCAGTGCCTGAGCAGAGCAGACAAGGTGGTTGGCTCTGTCCACTTGACCACCAATAACTATACTCATGCGGTTTAACCCGAGAACCTGCCCAAACCGACCCGAACCAATTGAGTGCGGTTTAGTTCGGTTTCATCTCCTCATTCTTCATAAACCGAACCAAACCAACCCGCATAAAAACATGTAGTTCTGTTTCTAAAACTCAGCTCAAACCGCCCGAACCGACCCGTGAACACCCCTAGTTCTGATAGGCTTAGAAGATATTTTTGGTATAATTATAAACTGGATATGGATTCTCTAAAGTATGAGTGCACTTTAGAGGGGTAAAGTGCAACAATTTTTACTTTCCATTACTTTCAAGGGCTATGACGATTATATTTACACATTACTTTATTAAGATTAATTTTAAAAAAAAATAATAATACATTACCATTAATTACTCTTTCTCACACAACTCTCTTAATAAAAACGCGATTAATTACTTTTTTGTCTCTCTTCTTCTTAACCCATTTTCTCCACCTCCTCAAGAAGACCACTACAGAATGAAAGAAAAACCAAAAACTACCAATTCTATTTGCAAGATTGAAAAAGGGGATTACTTTCGTGCAATGGAAATTAAATATTATAAAACTCAAAGGTTAAGTTTGGGAAACACAGGTCTCACGGTGTCGGCATTATACCTTAATGAAAACAAACAAACAAACAAACAAAAAAAGCATAAAATTAAGTTAATGAATAGACAAGAACTATATAATAAAAATAATAAATAAAAAAATATAGATGGAACATGATAACCATGAAAATAAGAGGAGAGACCTTGGCTCAGTGGAATCACCTCCAACCAGCCTTAAAGCTGTCATTCACCCCTACCCCAAATTTGTAATAGGTATTCATATTTTCTTCCACGAGAATGAAAGAGAAAGTAGTTAAGAAAAACATGAGAGAAAATGGGGGCAAGTTAATCGGTCAAGAGAAAAGGGAGAGAGAGTAATTAATGATGTTTTTATTATTTTTTAAAAAAATTAATTTTAATAGAGGATGTGTAATCATCTCAACCATTAGTTATTTTAAAGGTGGATAAACCTGCAATTTACTAGTAAAGTGTAGAGATCCAAATTCATATAAATTTGATTGAGTAATGAGTTTCTCATGATAAAAAAGTATCCTTTATTTCAAAGATTTGCCCTAAACCATAAGGACTGCCATGCATATATGAAGTGTTGAGTGGATTTTATACCCACTTTTTAGGCATTTTTAGCTCAATATTTTTTATGTTACTTGAGTATTTTTAGTATTAAATAATGTGTTTTTCTTATTCGTGTAGGTTTATTTGAAATATAAAGATTTTGGCCTTTAAAGTGAAAAAGTGGTGAATTTTGGAAGCTTGAGGCAGCAAGCAAGAGCCCTAGCTCTCCCTTAGGTTTTCTCCAGCAAAGCCAGAGATAAGCCTCAATGCCCTCATTCAAGGGCTGTAGCGCCCATGCTTGTCAAAGGAGCCTCAACGCCAAAAATCAAGAGCCTCAGCCCTCTACCAAGAGCTGCAGTGCTGGGCTTCTTTCCTTAAGGTGGTGATGATTTTTATTCCTAAATTAATTAGGATTTTGTGTAAAAGGTATAAATAGGACTTTTACGCTTTAGAATGAGGACTTTTGGACTTTTTGAAAGCTAAATGGAAGCAAGGATTGCCGGCATTGAATCTTAGCTCATACACTGAGTTTTTATTCTCTTTTCCCTTTCATCTCTGTCTAGAACTTAATCTATTATGTTTTATTTTACCATCATGAACTAAATTATTTTTCTAGGGCTATAATGTAGCCTAACTATGAACGGTTGTACTTCCTTTTAGAATTAATTTATGATTTTATCTTTTCCTAATGGAGTGTTTATCTTTGATCTTCATCCCTCTGATTAACTGGCAATTAATTAGTTGATAGGTTAATCATAATGAAACTGAAAGGAGATTTGTATGTTTAGTTCAACGGGATAAATGCTATAGGTTACATGTTGGATAGGAATATACATCTATGGCCTGTGTAGTCAATTAAAGATATCCATAGATTTAAATGAATTTCTAAGTTATTTGTAATTCACATAAGAATATAGTGAGTTCATAACTAAAGAATATTTTCACTAGACCTTGGAAAAGGTTAACGAATAAATTAAGGAATCACGGCCATCAATTAGAAAGATAGATCTAGATTAAGAAAATAAGGAGTGAAAACCAGGATTAGTTATGGCGAAATCAGAAATCCTAAACTTTCTCTCTATAATAATTCTTGATTTTTATCTACTTTTGCTTACTTTCAATTTTATTTAGGTTTATTTTTGCAATTTCTCCTTAATCAATTGGTCAGATAAAATTGGAATCAGCCCAATTTCAGTAATTAATATCTTTAATCCTCGTGGGAACGATAACTCACTTTTATTATATTACTTGTAAGACAATAGCGTGCACTTGCACTTTGTTTTCTCACAAGTTTTTGGCGCCGTTGCCGGAGATTAATTGTGTATTAATATTGATGCTTAATAATTCCTATTTTAATCTAATTATTTATTTTCATTCTTAGTTATTTTAATATTTCTTTTTGCCTATACTTTTAGGAGTTTCGTTTTGGTGTATGAAAAAAGTTGGAAGCAATTCTTTACTCCCATTTGATCTTGAGATAAAAAAAAAACTTGTCGAAAGAACAAAAAGGAGAAGAGAGAATCAAGCAGATTTTTGAAAGACATAATGGCAGAAGAAAACGCTCATAAGGCACTTTGTGGCTATGCTATTCCACAAGTCACAGATACCATTTATGGTATAAGGCGACCGGCAATTCAAGCTGACACCTTTGAGATAAAGCCTGGAGTTATCCATATGGTATAGGCTAGCCAATTCAATGGGTTTGCCAATGAAGATCCTCATGCTCACATTGCCAGCTTCTTGGAGATCTTTGATACTTTCAAGCGCAATGACATTACTGATTATGTCATTCGACTTTGGCTATTCCCATTCTTACTCAGGGATAAGGTCAAAACCTGGTTGCAATCTTTGTCGATGGGAACTATCACTACTTGGAATATCTTGGCATAGAAATTCTTAGCCAAGTTCTTTCCACCAGCAAAGACTGCTGTTGTGAAAATTCCAATGCAAGTATACGTTGTCGTTTGCAAATAATAAAATGAGATAAAGTTATTGTTCCCACGAGGACTAATGCATCAAGTACCGAAATTTTGTCAACCTTTATTTTATCTAATCAAACGGTATGGAGGGATTTTCAAGAAACAACTTAAAGTAGAATGAAAATGAGTTAAACCAGAAAAATAACAAATTAAACCAGTAAAATGATAAAGTAAGCAAGAGAGAAAACCTAGGGTTCCGATTTCACCATAATTACTTCCAGCTTTCATTCCTTATTCCATTAACTCCAATTTATCTTCCTATTTGCTAATCAAGATTCCCTAATTTATTCACTAGCCTCTCCTAAGGTCTAGTGTAAATATCCCTTAATTACTAACCCTATATATCCCTATACGAGTTACAAATAATTACAAATTCATTCAGTTTTGTGGATCTTTTTAACTGATTACATGACCCATGGAGGTATATTCCTATCCTCCATGCAACTCATGGCATTTACCTCAAGGAACTTGATACACAATTCTCCTTCCGGTCTCATTGTGATTAACAATTCATCTAATTATTGGTCAAACAATCAGAAGCATTAAGAGAAGAGATAAACGATCAAATTATAGAGACAAATCATGGAATTAATTTCATAAGAAACTATAATTGGTCCTAGTTAGGCTACATCGTACCCCTAGATAAGAAAATTAGTTCATACTAGAAGAAGATAACAAGAAAGAATAAAATTTAGACATGATTCAAAGGTAAAAGAAGAAAAACTCTGGTTTGAAGTTCGAATCAGATTCGCATCTCCTCCCTTCAATCCTTGCTTTCCCTTCTTTGTGCCTCCAAAAGTGTCTAAGAAAAGAATCCCCCTCTAATTCCCTAGATTTTCTATTTATATCCCTCAAGAGAAGCCCTAAAACTAAAGAAATAGAGTGATGTGTAGCAGTAGTTCACGCACGGGCACTGCGACGCTGAGACACTAGATGGGTTCCCCATTTTTCTGTTGCGGGCATTGCGGCGTTGGAATACTGGTGCTGCGGCGCTGAGTCTCTGCCTGAGACTGATTTTTTAGTACTTTGGCGCTGCGGCGTTGGATTTCTGGAGCTACGGCGCTGGCTTGCTGTCCAAATCCTCCTATTCTTCATTCCTTCACTTTAGCCCATGAGTTCTACAATTTAACATAAAACTTACATTAAATGGCCATTATTCCTCAAAAACCAACCAAATTCTTTAGTAAAAGACATCTAAAGAGTGAGTATAAAGCTCACTCAACAAATACCCCCAAACTTAACATTTGCTAGTCCTCGAGCAAAGAAAATAAATTCTTATTTAGGCATTCACTAAGAAATGTAAACTTTTCTTACTCTCCATACAGGCCTCAAAGATTTTAATTGACCACAACTTTAGAAAATTTTCAAGATGACACGCATGTATCTAATTTCAACCAAAAGCTACTCTCTTTCTACTTAAATAAGATTATGCAAACTCATAGCAGTGTTAGTCTCCACTTTAATTTCTTCGGGGCACCATATGCTTGCTTTTCATGCCAATCTCCACTAATGTAGGCTAAACAACATAGAGGATCAATAGGACTTTTGTTTGGTTTGTAACGTGGCTGGGTGAAGGGTAAGATAAAAGACATCAGATTGGCTTAGTTCACTCATTCCACCTTTTCAGTTAGAGCAAATTCACGAACTAACACTTTTCTTTCTTTCACTTCTAACTCCCCCAAACTTATTTTCATATCTGTTTTGATATCCACCAACAAAACTTGTATTCACTTTGGGTTACAACATCCTGAGCTTTGTGCTTTTATGGGATTTCTTTTCTTTTTATTGCACATTTCATTTCTTGTACAGCAAGATTGTAACTCATTGACTTTGGTGGTATATTGCTATTTTTTTTTTTCTTTTAGCCGAGTGGTCAATAAAGACTATCGTCTTGGTGCCTATCAAATATGGTCTGAACTTATCAAAGGCAAATACCACAGCCAACAGCTCTTTTTCAGTGGTAGCATAGTTCATCTGTGCAGGATTCAGAGTGCGACTCGCATAGTAGATGGCATGAAAATTCTTATTCCAGCTTTGTCCCAAAACAGCCCCGATGGCAAAATCGCTGGCATCACACATCAGCTCGAAAGGAAGGTCCCAATCCGGAGCTATAATAATAGGAGCGGAGATCAAAACTTGCTTGAGAACCTCAAACGCCACTAAGCAATCTTCATTAAACAGGAAGGGAACCTCCTTAAGAAGCAAATTACAAAGGGGTTTGGTGATTTTAGAGAAATTCTTAATGAACCGTCTGTAGACCCCAGTATGCCTCAGAAAACTGCGCACACCTTTAACCGAGGTAAGAGGCGGCAATTTTTCAATTGTGGCAATCTTAGCCTTATCCACTTCAACACTAGCAGTAGAGACTTTGTGGCCCAAAACTATGCCTTCTGTCACCATGAAATGACATTTTTCCCAGTTTAGCACCAGATTTGTTTCCTCACATCTTTGGAGAACTGATGAGAGATAGACCAGGCAAGTGTCAAAAGACTCCCCAAAGACTGAGAAGTCATCCATGAAAACTTCAATGAAGCGCTCCACCATATCAGAAAATATCGCCATCATGCACCGCTGAAAAGTAGCCGGTGCGTTGCATAACCCAAAAGGCATGCGCCTGAAAGCGAAGGTACCATAAGGGCAGGTGAAGGTAGTCTTCTCTTGGTCTGGGGCTATTGAAATCTGATTATAGCCTGAATACCCATCCAGGAAGCAGTAATAGGGATGCCCAACTAGTCGATCGAGCATATGATCAATGAAAGGAAGAGGAAAATGATCCTTCCGAGTGGCGTTGTTGAGCTTCCTGTAGTCAATACATACTCGCCATCCTGTCACAATTCTAGTGGGGATTAACTCATCCTTATCATTTTTTATCACAGTCATCCCACCTTTCTTGGGAATCACTTGCACAGGACTGACCCATGCACTGTCGGAGATAGGATAGATAATCCCTGCGTCCAGAAGCTTCAGTACCTCTGCTCTCACTACCTCTTTCATGTTAGGGTTCAATCGGCGTTGGTGTTCCACAGATGGTCGGTAGCTATCCTCCATCAGAATTTTGTGCATGCACAAAGAAGGACTTATACCTCTGATATCGGCAATAGACCACCCACTGGCAGTCTTGTGCTCCCGAAGCACTCTCAGTAGCTTATCTTCCTGATCGGTCATCAAAGAAGCAGAAAGAATGACTGACAAAGTAGATGAGTCCCCCAGAAATCCATACTTCAAATGTCCCCGGCAACGGCACCAAAAACTTGTTGTGAAAATTCCAACGCAAGTGTACGTTGTCGTTTGCAAGTAATAAAATGAGATAAAGTTATTGTTCCCACGAGGACTAATGCATCAAGTACCGAAATTTTGTCAACCGTTATTTTATCTAATCAAACGGTATGGAGGGATTTTCAAGAAACAACTTAAAGTAGAATGAAAATGAGTTAAACCATAAAAATAACAAATTAAACCAGTAAAATGATAGAGTAAGCAAGAGAGAAAACCTAGGGTTCCGATTTCACCATAATTACTTCCAGCTTTCATTCCTTATTCCATTAACTACAATTTATCTTCATATTTGCTAATCAAGATTCCCTAATTTATTCACTAGCCTCTCCCAAGGTCTAGTGTAAATATCCCTTAATTACTAACCCTGTATATCCTTAGACGAGTTACAATAATTACGAATTCATTCAATTTTGTGGATCTTTTTAACTTATTACATGAGCTATGGAGGTATATTCCTATCCTCCATGCAACTCACGGCATTTACCCCGAGGAACTTGACACACAATTCTCCTTCCGGTCTCATTGTGATAAACAATTCATCTAATTATTTGCCAAACAATCAGAAGCATTAAGAGAAGAGATAAACGATCAAATTAAAGAGATAAATCATGGAATTAATTTCATAAGAAACTACAATTGGTCGTAATTAGGCTACATCGTACCCCTAGATAAGAAAATTAGTTCATACTAGAAGAAGATAACAAGAAAGAATAAAATTTAGACATGATTCAAAGGTAAAAGAAGAAAAACTCTGGTTTGAAGTTCGAATCAGCTTCGCATCTCCTCCCTTCAATCCTTGCTTTACCTCCTTTGTGCGTCCAAAAGTGTCTAAGAAAAGAATCCCCCTCTAATTCCCTAGATTTTCTATTTATATCCCTTAAGAGAAGCCCTAAAACTAAAGAAATAGAGTGATGTGTAGCAGTAGTTCACGCACGGGTGCTGCAGCACTGGGTATCTGGCGCTATGGCGCTGAGACACTGGATGGGTTCCCCATTTTTCTGTTGTGGGTGTTGCGGTGCTGGAATACTGGTTCTGCAGCGCTGAGTCTCTGCCTGAGACTGATTTTTCAGTACTTTGGCACTGCGGCGTTGGATTTCTGGAGCTGCGGCGCTGGCTTGCTGTCCAAATCCTCCTATTCTTCATTCCTTCACTTTAGCCCATGAGTTCTACAATTTAACATAAAACTTACATTAAATGGCCATTATTCCTCAAAAACCAACCAAATACTTTAGTAAAAGACATCTAAAGAGTAAGTATAAAATTCACTCAACAACTGCCAAGTAGAGGAATGACATCACTACATTCACTTAGTAAAGATGGAGTCACTTCAGGAAGCTTGGGAGAAGTACAAGGAAATGTTGAGAAGATGCCCACATCATGGGCTTCCCAATTGGTTGCAGTTGTAGACTTTTTATAATGGGTTGACAAGTTCAACCAAAACACTAGCTGATGTAGCTGCAGGTGGATCTTTAATGAGCAAGACTTATGAAGCCGCTAATGATCTACTAGAGGAGATCACTGCCAATGCCTATCAATGGCCTACTGAGAGGTTTGCACCACGAAAGGCATTTAGGGTTCATGAGGTTGATACCCTTACAACACTATCTGCTAAAGTGGATTCCATATCTAAGCAATTAATCTCTATGGATGTCAATGTCATCCATTCTTCTCTTGAAGTCTGTGACCACTGCTTTAGACCTTATGATATCATAGATTGTCAGGTTGGCAATCCCTCTTTCCAGCATGAGGAAGCACACTTTGTGGGGAACTCTAGCAGGCAAAACAACCCTTATTCCAACACATACAATTCAAGGTGGAGAAATCACCCAAATTTTTCATAAAAAATAATTAGAATCTTGCTCAGCCACAACCTCCATTTCAGCCACCAGTGCACTCTCAGCCACCACTAGTGCACTTTCAGCCACCACCACCTAAGATGTCTTTAGAGGACGCTCTAACCTAGTTAATATTTAACACAAATAAGTTTATTGCAAGAACAGATGCCTCCAATTATAACCTGGAAGTACAAGTGGGTTCAACTCTCTAGCATACTTAATACCAGACAACATGGATCTTTGCCTAGTGATACGGAGGTGAATCCTAAAGTGCATGTCATGGCTATCACTCTTCATAGTGGGAATACCTTGGATGAGCCATTTAGAGTTACAGAAAAAAAATGCCCATTGAGAAGCTAGTTGAACTTGAGAACAAGAAAGATCTCCATCCTTTAGTGGAACCACCTGTAAAAGCTATGGAGAAGTCAAAATCTAAGTTATTTTCATATAACCCTCGACCTTATGTTCCACCTCTTCCTTTTCCTCAGCGGTTTCAAAAGCAACAACTAGATAAGCAATTTTCTAAATTCCTAGTGTTTTTAAGAAATTGTATATTAACATTCCATTTGTAGAAGCTTTAAAGCAAATGCTCAGCTATGTCAAGTTCATGAAAGACATTTTGTCTAACAAAAGAAATCTAGAAGAATTTGAGAAAACTACACTTACTAAGGAGTGCAGTGCAATCTTACAAAAGAAACTGCCATAAAACTAACAGATCTAGGGAGTTTTAATATTCCTTGTTCTACTGGCAATGTATATTTTGGTAAGACATTTTGTGATTTGGGTGCTAGTATTAACCTTATGCCTCTTTCTATCTTCAGAAAATTGGGTATATGAGAAGTTAAGCTAACCTCTATCTCCTTGAAATTGGCAGATAGATCGATCAAGTATCCAACAGGAATTCTTGAAGATGTGTTGGTGAAAATGAACAAGTTCATCTTCCTTGCTGACTTTATTGTTCTCGACATGGAGGAAGACCAAAAAATCCCTATAATTCTTGATCGTCCAATCTTAGCAATTGGGAAAGTTCTCATTGATGTGCAAAAATGACAACTCACTTTAAGAGTGCAAGGTAATCAAGTGTCTTTCAAAGTGTTTAAGGAAATAAAGCACCCAGATGAAGTGAATATGTGCTTTAAAATTGACACCATAGATGGAAGCACTAAAGAAGTGATTCAAGTGACTTCCTTGAAGGACCCAATTTCAGCTTGCACTATGGGTACGTCTAATAAGGAAGAGCCACCTGATTTAGAGTCTGAAAACAAGAAAATTTTCAAGAATCGAGGACCTGCTTCCTTACCTCAAGTTGAGCCTCATAAAAAACAGAAGAAAAAGAAATCATTCTTCCAAAAGATTCTTCTAGATCACCTTAATAAAAAATTTTGCCATGGAGATATAAACAAGGTGTGGACACCTAAAATGCATGACAAAACCAATGGACATAGAGATGGTGGAGTGAATTTTTAAAAGTCCTCCACTGTCATTTTTTATCCTGGTTATTTTATTCTAGAGATAGTCTGACTAAAGACTATAAATTAAACACTAATTGGGAGGCAACCCAAGAGTTTCTAGCATTTTCTTCTATTTTATTTCATTTCATAGTTTTAGTAGATTTTTTTTTTCTAGTTTGTAGTAATTTTTTTCCTGAGTTAATTTTCTTTTTTAGTAGGATAAATTTCTTTTTTTTCTAGGCTTGTGTTGGCGTTTTAGTGCTCAACTGTGTAATTCTTGCATACAGGACCGAGACCTAGCCCAACTCCACTTGAACAGCAGCGCTGCTGCCCCCACTAGTCCTTCCATCCTAAGGCTCAGTGCCGTGGCCCTTGGAGCAAGGCGCCGCAGAGCCTGCAAAACCAACAAGGAGGTGCCTCAATGCCTGCATAGGAGCGCCCCTGCTCCTGTCACTTAAAACATCCCAAAAAAAAAAAAATTTGAAGTGCCCATTCTATAAACGGTGCATTTTGGAGCTTCCTTTCAAAAACCTTTTTCCTCCCTTCCTCCCCATTTCGGTCACCTCCATCCCTCTTGCTCATGGTTCTCTTTTTGCACACTCACCTTAATTCTCTCCATGCGTTTATCTCTTTCTCTTAATCCTCACCTTACCACTACCACCTAACTCTTCTACCACACCCATTTATCCTTATCTTTCGCATTGCATGCAAGTTAGAACCAAAGATTCAAGGATTGCTCGAATTTCTCTCCAAGACTACATATAAGTATTGCTTTGAATCCACATGTGCAATTAGTTACTATTTCAATCCCATTCGGATTTCTCATCTCTTTCTATGAGGTTGTTGAAAAATTTGGGTGGTTTACAACACCATGGAAACTTTGTCTTGGTAAAAATGAAAAATGCCCACCAAATGTTTGTTAAAAGACTTGAATGAAATTTCCTTTGTGCTAGTACCTTTAACCAACCACAAAAGCTCATTCTTTCTTCCATTAAATTCAACCAAGTGTAGTGTATCTTCACAAGAGTTGTTCCAAGTAATTAAAGTGACTTCATCTCTTTGGCAAGTCCTCCTTAACTTAGCCACACATTGCATGTGAATTTGCTTTGATTACTTGGTGTTTGCTGACAATTTTGGTAACTATCATGCCATTGCCAAGCTATAATTTGAAACAGTAAGAAGGCTTTAAAGTGTTTGTTGTGTACACCACTTGGTCTTGCTTTGGCTCATCGCTACACATTGAGGTTGTTACTGCCCACACATTATGCCATCCAAGAAGCAGAAAACTTCAAAAGGAGCTTCCTAATCACAGCCGGCATTTGATAAGCGCCGGTTTGTCAATTATGCAGCTTTTAAGGGGTTTCAAGCCTCTGTGGTTAGGCGCACTCTAATACCAGAGCGTGGTCTCCAATCATCCCTCACCAACCATCTTACAGCTCCACAGGATGATGATGCACAGAGTGATATGCATCCATTTCAGGGAAGTCCTACTATTTTTTTCTTCTTTGCTTTAAATATTGAGGACAATGTTTCTCTTAAGTTTGGGGGTGAGAAATTATTTGCTGTGATAGTGGGTATCTTTAAAGCTTTTCTTGGTAGATTTTATGTTTATTTCTTGTTTTCTTTAGTTAAAAAGTAGGATTTTTAGTGAAAAACTTGTTGATTGAAAACCTTGGGCTGATGATAAAAACTGATTTTCAATCATTACAGCTATAGAAAAATGATAGATTTTGTGTTTGTGTTATTAATTAATTCTTGTGTTAACTCTCATTTAATTGGAATTTCCTAAATTACTAAGCACATAGCACCTATTTACTTGAAATTTGCATGCTTAGGGATGATTATGTAGACTTAGCTATTTCAAAGTCTCACAAAATGCTAGAACTTGCTTGATTGTCAGTCGAGACGAAATCCTAGGGTGTGTAATATTAAAGATATGATTTAGGCCATTATTGTTTAGTTTGAGTCTTTTTAGCTAACCCTATGAATGATGTTGGATCCCTAGCATATATCATTGAGCATAAATTAGCCTTCTCTTTGTCACTGACACTTCTCCTAGCCATTGGATGTATCTCTTTATCTATACCTTTCATCTAGAGCACATATTCATTTTTAAGAGCATCTAGAGCTAGAAATTTAAGGAAGAATGGGTGGAGAAAAAAAAATGTCAATGCAATTGCCACCAAAGAATGAAAATCAAAGTGCTGCATCCTTGCTAGAAAAAGAAATAATATTTGCAATGAAAAGAAAAGACAATTGTGCAAACATTGAAAAAACAAAAAGAAAGAAAAAAACGTCTTAAAAGCATGAAGTGATAGATGTAGTAACCCAAAATAGAAAAATATTATTGGTGGATGGCAAAGTAAAGATGCAAACAAGTTTGATAGTGTTAGAAGTGAAAAGATGGGTGCTCTTAAGATTTGCTTTAAACTGAAATTGTGTGATGGGTGAACTAAGCCTTACTTTTGTCTATTATCTTACCTTTACCCCAACCACACATTATAAGCCTATGAAAAGTCATTTTGATCCTCTATGTTGTGATTTACCTACATTAATGGAGATTGACAGGAAAGCAAGCTTATGGGATTTTGGATTTTTAAATCAAAGATTATTATATGTCAGCTTGTTTACACAAATTGATTTAAGTGTAGAGAGTAAGGTAAGAAGGGGCTGTATTTACACACATGGAGGAAATTTTGGTGAGATGAGATTGATTCTTGGGTTGACATTATTCACACTCATGATAGGTTAAATTTTTTTGAAGCTATGTTTAATTGAGATCTTTGAGGCCTGTATGGTTAGTAGATTAATTTTCACTTTGTAGTTAGTTTTTGAGTATAGTTTAATTTTTTCTTTTTCTCTTTACTCGAAGGCGAGCAAAATGTTAAATTTAGGGGCATCTGTTGTGTGGATTTTATACCCAATCTTTAAGTATTTTTAGCTTGATATTTTGTATGTTACTTGATTATTTTTAGTATTAAATAATGCATTTTTATTATTTGCGTAGGTTAATTTGAAATATAAAGATTTTAGTCTTTAAAGTGAAAAAGTGGTGAATTTTGGAAGCTTGAGGCAGCAAGCAAGAGCCCCAGCTCTCCCTTAGTTTTTCTCCAACAAAGCTAGAGATAAAGAGCCTCAGCGCCCTAATTCAAGGGGGGCAGCGCCCATGCTTGTTAGAGGCCAAGGGCTTCAGTGCCAAAAATCAAGAACCTCAGTCCTCTACTAAGAGCTGCAACACTGGGCTTCTTTCCTTAAGGCAGTGATGATTTTTATTCCTAAATTAATTAGGATTTTTGGTATAAAGTATAATAGGACTTTTAAGTTTTAGAATGAGGACTTTTGGACTTTTTGAAAGCTAAATGGAGGTAAGACGAAGATGGAAGCAAGAATTGGTGGTAGCGAATCTTAGCTCCTACATTGAGTTTTTATTCTCTTTTCTCTTTCATTTATGTCTAGAACTTCATCAATTATGTTTTATTTTACCATCATGAACTAAATTATTTTTCAAGGGCTATGATGTAGCCTAACTATGAACATTTATAATTTCTTTTAGAATTGATTTATGATTTTATCTTTTCCTAATTAAGTGTTTATCTTTGATTTTCATACCTCTAATTAACTGGATATTAATTAGTTGATAGGTTAATCACAATGAGACAAAAGGAAATTTGTATGTCTAGTTCAATGGGATAAATATCATAAGTTGCATGTAGGATAAGAATATACCTACATGACATGTAGTGAGTTCATAACTTGAGAATATTTTCACTAGACCTTGGGAGAGACTAATGAATAAATTAAGGAATCTCCTAGCAATTAAAAAGATAAATCTAGATTAAGAAAATAAAGAATGAAAACTAGGATTAGTTATAGTGAAATCCGAAACCCTAGACTTTCTCTTTATATTAATTCTTGCTTTTTATCTGTTTTTTCTTACTTTTAGATTATTTAAGTTTATTCTTTCAATTTCTCATTAAATTGGTCATATAAAATTGGAATTAACCCAATTTCAGTAATTAACAGATTTAATCCTAATGGGAATGATAATTCACTTTTATTATATTAATTGTAAGACGATAGCATACACTTGCGCTACGTTTTCTCATGATGCCAAAAGCAAGTTAATGTCAAGAGAATACCCTTGGAAGATATATTTCCTTCTCTATATGGCTTAAACATTTATATAATTTTTTTAACTTCACTTTTTTCTACGGATCCATTCAACTGTACAAGCATAGTATTTTTTTTTTTTTTGGTTATGGAAAGATGACATTTAGGAACTAGATTCAACTATCAAGATACACAAAATTTACAAATCTTAACATTGGCAAGATAAATCATAGAAAGAGAACTTTTTATTTCTTGACCATTCCAACTTTGAAAGAATATATATATAGGCGAGTCATTATTGTTTCAAGGGTCTCACTTTGCTATAATTTTGTGTGGAAGAATATTTTAATACTCTCATTTATCAATGTGAAGCCTTGAAAGCCTTTCCAGACATACATCATCTTTATCTCCTTAAGGTTCAACTGTTCCACCAGAGTCTTCACGAGCTTTGGTCTCAAGTTGAATATGATGGTTATAGTAATTTACTTTAATAGACTTAGTTTCTTGTATCTTCCAAAGTGCCAAGACCAGGTCGGCTCGAGTTCAGTTGATCAAGACAAGACGAATATATAAAAAAGCATGTTGAGATTTGTTTATGTTGAATGACTAAGGATAGGGAGACCCCAACTAACAGTACCCTTGCTCATGATTTTATATATATATGTCCAAAGGAAAAATCTTTGTGCTTAAAGTAAGGGAGCTTACTCAGCAACATTTGGTCCTTGATCCTAATGGATTAAGCTAGGTGGTTGCTACAGGCTGTCTTGTGTTTAATCTTGCTTTGCCTCTCTAAGTTGCTCCTAAAAAGAAATGCCAATCATGAGAATCTCCCACCGAGTCCACCAGCTTTACCAGTGATAGGTCATCTTCATCTTCTAAAGGAACCCATGCATCAAAGCCTTCACAAGCTTACTGAGAAATACGGCCACATAATTTTCCTCCGCTTCGGCACTCACAAAGTCCTTGTTGTCTACTCACCCTCAGCAGTCGAAGAATGCTTCACAAAAAATGACATCATTTTTGCAAACTGCCTTCGTACGCTGGCTGCTAAACATCTAGGTTTCAACTACAAGGGCATCGGGTTCGCCTCCTACGGTGACCATTGGCACAACCTACGCCGTCTAATGACCATGGAGCTGCTGTCCACAAGTCACCTCACAATGTTTACCCAAGTTCGACCAATAGCAAGTATTGTGCGTATCATAGAGAATTCGGTCACCTCACCAATGATTGTGTTGATCTAAAAGATGAGATTGAACAATTAATAAGGAGAGGCAAACTGACAAGATTCATGGCTGAGGGTCCTAAGAAACAGTATGAAAGAAGGAACCAAGGAAATCAAACTGGGGAAAGTGAAAGGAATCGATCCCTGATAATGAGAAGATCTCCACAACAAGCTCAACATGGTCAATAAGAGAACCCATTATTAGTTTTGGCAAAGAAGACTACTAGGGAATTCAATGAAACCACGATGACCCTATGGTAATTATGGCAATGATCTTTAATTGGGAAGTCCACACGATACTAGTCGATCAAGGAAGTTCAGCCGACATACTATACTATGAAACATTCAAAGGCCTTGGAATTCCAGATTCTAAAATTCAATCATTTCCAGGAACCCTAGTCGGCTTCTCTGGTAAGAGAGTGCATGTGAAATGATATGTTAAATTGTGGGTAACTCTAGGCCAATCTCCAGACACTGTCTCTATATTCGTTCAATTTTTGATAGTGGACTATGAGTCAGCATATACTGCACTCCTTGGGAGACCTGCACTCAATGAAGCAAGAGCAATAGTGTCTACACCACATCTTACAATGAAGTTCCCCAGCAAAGAAGGTCGGGTGGGTGTGGTCTGAGCCCGACAAGAAGCAGCGAGGAAATGTTATAGTGTGAGTTTGAGAATTGAAGAACATGTGGCAGGTGACTCAAGAGCAAGTGCATCCCACAATGTTATGTGTACTGAATTAGATGTGAGAGAAGATTTAGTAGAAATAAGACCAAAACTAAGGGGACCTTGGTGGAAGTAGAGGTTGGGTTATGAGCAAACAAAAAAATATGGGTGGGGGGCCAGTTGACAGAAGAAGCAAGAAAAGAACTGACCGAGATACTCACCGAGTTTTCAGACTTATTTGCTTGGCCAGCCACAAACATGCCAGGAATAGACCCTAACTTCATATAACATAAACTTGGTATTTATCCGAGTGCCCGTTCAATAGCACAGAAAAAGCAAACTTTCAGACCAGAGAGACAGCAAGCCATAAAAGAGGAGATGAAAAAGTTGTTGGAGGCAGGATTATAAGGGAGGTGACATACACTACTTGGCTTTCAAACGTTGTCTTAGTAAAGAAGCATAATGGGAAATTGAGGATGTGTGTAGACTTCACCAACCTTAACAAGGTGTGTCCTAGAGATTCTTACCCCTTCCCTAACATAGACAAACTAGTAGATGGGGCATCTGGATACGAAATGCTGAGTTTCATGGATGCCTACTTTCATTACAATCAGATCAAAATATCTCCAAACAACGAAGAAAAAACTGCATTTATTACAGATGACGGGAATTACTGCTACAAGGTGATGCCTTTCGGCCTGAAAAATGCTGGGGCTACCTACCAGAGACTGATGAACAAGGTGTTTGAATAGCAAATCGATAGAAATGTGGAAGTCTATGTGGATGACATGTTAGCAAAAACGGTAGAAGGAGGTGACCATTTGGCCAACTTGAAAGAAATCTTTCAGGAGTTAAGGAAGTATAACATGAGACTTAACCCGGACAAATGTGCCTTTTGAGTAGAAGCAGACAAGTTCCTCGGATATATGATCAGCCACCGAGGGATTGAGGCTAACCCCGAGAAATGCTGAAACATAATAGAAATGCCACAACCCAAGTCTGTGAAAAACGTTCAGAGGCTCGCAGGAAGGATCACAACCCTCGCCCGTTTCATGAGCAGGTCAGCAGATAAATCTTTACCTTTCTTTAAATGTTTAAAGCAAATTAAAAATTTTACTTAGGACAATGAGTGCCAAAATGCCTTTAATTAGTTGAAGCATTACCTCTCTACACCCCAATTATTGTCTAAGCCTGTTATGGGAGAACCTTTCTACATTTACCTTTCTGTAACGAATCAAGCAACAAGTTCAATTTTAGTCAGAAAAGATAAAAGAATCCAAAGATCGGCATACTGCACAAGTAAAACTCTACAAGGAGCGGAAATTCGCTATCAGAAAATTGAAAAGTTGGCCTTTGCGCTATTAATTGCCTCAAAACGGCTAAGGCCTTACTTTCAGAATCACCAAGTCATTGTATGAACAAATGCCCCGCTTCGACAAGTGTTACAAAAACCAAATTTAGCGGGTCAAATGGTGGCATGGTCGGTAGAACTATCAAAATATGCATTACAATTTGAACCAAGAAGGGCGATGAAAGCTCAAGCCCTAGCAGATTTTGTAGCAGAAATGACTCGATCATCTGAAGAGGATATAATGGAAGCACATGCAACTTGGGTTGCTCATGTTGATGGATCATCCAATGTTAAAAAGGAAGTGGAGCAGGAATCATACTAGAAAGCCCTCATGGTCTTGAAGTAGAACAAGCTTTAAAGTTCGAATTTAAAGACTCGAACAATCAAGCTGAATATGAAGCATTAATAGCAAGGCTGCAGTTGGCAAAGGAAATGGGAGCAAATAAGATTAAAGTATTAAGTGACTTTCAACTGGTCACGAGCCAAGTCAAAGGAGATTACAATGCTAAGGATGAGATGATGATGAGATACTTAAACATTGTCAAGAACTTAATTCCTCTGTTTAGCTACTTCGAAATGACATACACTCCGAGAGAGAGCAATGAAAGAGCATATATACTCTCTAAGCTAGCCAATACAGAAAAAACAGGGAACAACAAAACAGTAATTCAAGAAACAAAGAAACATCCCAGCGTAGAGGAGGAGATAATGGTTATTGACAAAGCTGAAGCATCATGGATGACGCCTATAATCAGGTATCTCAACTTCGGGAAATTACCCAAGAATAAAAGTGAGGCGAGAAGCTTAGCTAGAATAGCGAACAAATATTGTTTAGAGGTGACACAACTGTACAAAAATGGGTTCTCTATGCCTATGCTGAAATGCTTAGATAAGGAAGAAGCGGAATATGTGTTACGGGAAGTACACGAAGGCATATGTGGGATTCATATAGGAGCAAGGACACTTACCAAAAAAGTTCTCCGTGCGGGATATTACTGGCCAACTATATGCACAGGTTCTAGTAACTTTGTACAGAAGTGTGACAAATGCCAATGGTATTCCCCCGAGCACATAGCTCCCCCAACAAAATTGCATCCGTCAGAAGGTACATGGCCTTTCGCCAGATGGGGAATAGATTTGCTCGGACCATTTCCAACAGTTATTGGTCAAAAGAAATATCTGATAGTCGCTATAGACTACTTCACTAAGTGGATTGAAGTAGAACCATTGGCAACAATCACAGCAAAACAAGCTGAAAAATTCCTATGGCAGGCTATTGTTTGCAGATTTAAAACTAAGCTTTAAATTTTATTTTATATGAATTCTTTGAATCTTAATATACATTTTTACAAGTTTGGAATACTGTTCTCAATAACAGCTGATAATGGAACTTAATTTACAAACAAGAACTTTCGAGCTATGTGTGAAAACTTGCACACCCAAGTCCATTATACCTCGGTAGAACACCTACAGGCCAATGGCCAAGTAGAAGCAACAAATCGAGTAATACTCCAAGGGCTAAAGAAAAGATTGGACAAGGCAAAGAGATACTGGATCGATGAACTAAGTCATGTTCTTTGGGCTTATCGAACCACCCCTCAGTTTGCCACGGGAGAATCCCCATACAAGCTCACGTACGGTGAAGAAGCAATGATTCCAGTAGAGGTTTGTGAGCAAAGTTGGAGAAGACAACATTTTGAAACTGACAATAACGACTCAAATATGTTAGCAGAATTGGACCTGCTAGAAGAAGAACGAGAAATAGCTTTGATCCGGATGGTAGCGCAAAAACAGCGAGTCGCTAGATACTACAACTCTCGAGTAAGAGAAAGAACATTCAAATAGGGCGATCTAGCACTCCGACGTGCAAAAATAGGCCACAAAATGACGTCTGAAGGCAAGGTTGCACCAACATGGGAGGGACCTTACAGAGTCGCAAAGGTGTTAGGAAAAGGGGCGTACAAGCTGCAAACCCTAAAGGGGAAAGAGATCCCAAGGACATGGAACATGGTGAATCTGCGAAAGTATTTCAGTTAGTGAATGCATAAAGTTTGATTTTCAAGTATGTTTTGACTTTGAAGCACACTTCGATTATGAAGTTTTCATGAATAAAACAATCAAGATTCCTTCCAAATGTCTTAATCGTCTAAAGGACGTAAAACCGGTATACGGCAGAGCTATAAGCCCCTGTTAAAACCGAACATGATAATGTCCATAGGACAATAAACCGGAATGTGGCAAAGCAAAAATCCCCCACACTCCGAAAATAAATAACCCAATAGCAACACGGCAAAGATTGCCCGAGGCTCGACTAAATAGTAACGTTGTAAAGATCGCCATTATAGGCTTCGTTCAAGACAAAAACAAGAAAAACTTATTACCAATCTACATATTAACCAAAAAGTCTATTTTATTAAAATTAAAAATTACAAGATAGAGAGGGAGAGGAGAGCTTGCCCACAAAGGGAGCTCACCCAAGCTCGCTTCGCCCACAGAGGGAGCTCACCCACAAAAAAAAAAAAATTATTATTGTTATTATTATTTGAGCTACTTCGCCCACTAAGAAACATTATCAAACTTCGTCCTCCTCGTCACACAGTGTTCCATCTCTCACAACTTTGTAAGGGTTCAGCTTGTCTTCACTTGTGTTTAATTCCCCAAACTAGAGTCGAACCTGTTCAATACAATTATTAAAATCAAACATCATCCCCTCAGCATAAGTGTCTGTGTTGGTATTATCCATAGCCACTTTCATCTCATCTATCTCCTTTTGCATAGTGGCTTTCACACTCTCAATCTCCTTCTCCTTCTCGGATATGCGCATTTGACATTCACTCAGCTTCTTTCTCTCTTCAGCAAGAGCAACCTCTTCATCCTTTAGTAATTTTTCTAACCTTCTTTTTTCATGATCCCAAGCAAGTCTAGCCCCCTCCCACTCCTTTTTGTCAAGAAGGGTTAACTCAACAACCATTTGTAACTCTTTGCAGTTACTCTCTGCCTCAAACAATTTTTGCTTAACAGATTCCACTTCAGCAACCATCCTTTCAACGCTATCCAGGTTGGCATTGAACTCTTCATAAAGATGTTCCATAGCCACGACAGAATGTAACATGTGCCTCTGAGAAAACTTAACCAAAGATGTTGTTGGCACTTGTCGTAGATTCTTTTTGTCCATATCAGACCTTAAATAATCAACCATAACCAAAGAGACATCCATGCCCCGATTCCACATATTGAACAAGGGATCCGTAACACTTGTGACAGGGGCGCTAAAGTTACTAAAAGGAAATATTGGAATGTATCGTCTGTCCTCACCATACCCTTGAAAAGGAACATCTGGACCGATGGGAGGATTTGAAACCCGACGACGCTTGTCTCCTACAAAAGAATCGCCAGTAGGAGGAACATTTGCCTGTAAGACCAATGCCGAAGGTAAGGCAATAGGTGGGACAACAGGTGTAGGAGTTGGAGAAACTATCTCCTGACCCCTAGCAAGAGAGGGAAACCATAGCTCATGCGTGAGTGAACACCGCCACCACGACACAACGGACCACTCCTTCGCAATGGAGGACTTTCCAGTGGAGCCTTTCCTCTATCACAAGAAGCTTCTCCTTGTTCATTCTTCCTCTGCAGAATTTTTTTCATGTTTACACGAGGCATATCTCCACCTGCAAAAATAAAAATGGATAGTGAACATACATAGAAAATAGCAATGATGGCTAGCTAGCAAAGCTCACCCATTTGAAAAAAAAAAAAAAAAAAACTGTTCATAGTCGAGGTACTGTTCACCCTCTCCCACGACATTGTTTACCCTCGCCCAATTTGAAAAAAACTAATGTTCATGTCGAGGTACTGTTTACCCTCGCTCGTGGCACTGTTCATCCTCTCCCATTCATAAAAAAAAATCTATTGTTCACCATACACTGTTCATCCAGCCCAATCCAAAAACAATGTTCATCCGAGTTGCTATTTATTATAAAAATAAAAAAAATAAAAAAAAAAATAAAAACCTACCTAAGATATCTGATACTTTTATTGGAGAGGAGATGAAGTCAAAAAAGACAGAAATAGTTCGCTGCACTGCAGGATCGCAATCTGATAGCTTTGGCGGAGAAGGAGTTCAGACGTTATTATACCAATTGAAGGAAAACAGCAATTTACCATTGTCATTAGAATAAAATGTTGTAGTACCATCCCTACTCTTCAAACGAATTCGAAAAAATAATTCCTTCCACCTTTTCGCAGAAGAAGTCAACAGTTGTAGAAATTTTCTATCTCTTATTGCCCCTAAGGATACCCAACCACTAGTGTGGGAAGCTACCTTAAAAAAATAAAATAAAAAAGACCTAGTGTAAGCAACCAACCCCAAATAGTCACACAACATTTCAAAGGCTCGCATATACCCCCAAGAGTTGGGATGAAGTTGAGAAGGAGCTACTCTCAGAAAATGAAGGATAGACACTTGGAATGGAGTAAAAAGAAGATGAATATCAGCATGCATAATAACATAGCTATACATGGTAAAAGAGGATCTACCATGAGCATGAGAAGCACATATAGGATGGGTATTATCAACAAAGATCTTTACAACCAATTTTTCCTTATTAACCCAGTCGAAATCATCTAAATCCTCAATCACTACGTCTAAATGTCTGTATGATGAGCGAGTATCAAGAACCTCTTCACCCACCCATTCTCTCATATCACCTTAGGGACCAACCCAACAATCCACTTCATATCGTCGGTCACTGCTCTCTACAAGTAAAAATGAACCATATTGGTAAAGAGGAGAAAGAAAACCATCTACTTCAATTTTAAAACTCAAATTTTTGAACTCAAGAAGAGAAAATATACTACCTTGCCCACTAGAACTCGCTCCCCCACCAACCCCGTCAGTCACATCCTGATTACCATCACTAATACTTGGACCATAAAATGTCTCGTTGTGCACCTCTTCACTCTGAGAACCCTCATTCTGGGAACTCTCGCTATTCGAAACCATAATCAAATCTACAGGAAAGTATGGAAAAAAGAAGAATAAGAAAATACTGGTACCTGTAATATATAGGCAAGAGGAAGAAGACAACAACTGAAAATTAGGCCTGAAGAGAAGGAGAGGAAAAGTAAGTAGCAGAACTTCTCAGCAAATGTTTTGAAGAATGAAAGACGAAGTGCAAGCAATATAGACTTATAAAGGAAACAAAAAATAATAAATAAATAGTAAATAGAATAAGCAAGTACAACATAATTTCCTTTTGGAAAGAATCTCGGTCAAATATCATAATCATGATGGTCTTGACATACTTTCTTTTAAAAGGAATCTATGTAAATCTTGACATTAATTAAAAAATCTCTATCAAAAGAGAGCATAGTTTAGCAAGGTGCAGAAGAATCTCTACCAAAAGTCATAAAATTTTGTCAATAAGAGAAAAAAATCTCTATAAAATAAAAAGCAAGGTGCAGAAAAATCTCTAAGAAGAGAAGTAAAGAATCGTAACAAATCTATGCAAATTTTGGCATTAAATGAATATGTGTGTACAACAAAATAATTTCTACATTGAAAGAATCCCAAACAAAAATTTCTGCCTGTGAACTCTACAAAATATCAAGACATGAATATGTGTAGTTCGCCCAGTGTAGTTTGGCCATGCACATGTGTAGTTCGCCCAACAAGTGTAATTTGGCCAGGCATATATGTAGTTCGCCCATGCATATGGTCAGCTCGCCCAATCCAACATGCAAAGCTCGCATAACCATTGAAACAACATGTAAAGTATGCCATTAAATTATTATTATGAGCTTTTGACACTTTGCATTCTTCAAACTTCAAAGCTCGGGGGCAAGTGATGAGACCGGCCCAAAGCTAGTCGGACTCCAAGCCTACTAGCCAGTCGACAACATGCCGCATATTCAGCACGACAAGGCACCACTAGTTCAGCTCCATAACTACTATAAATACACCCAGAATACAATCTAAGGGGTAACTGGTCAGAACTGTACCTAGCTTGGATTATCTCTCTTATCATCTATCTATACTAACTTAAGCATCGGAGAGCCTTCCTCGGCCCACTACCGAGCTTGGCTTGTTGCAGGTACATCCAGCTTGGACATTTCTGGCATCAACACATTGTAAATATGCATAAAACGTATGAAGCCTTACAGATGCATTGGACACCAGTTATTTAGGGAGATCCAAATATGGATGAGAGAGAGACACGCACAACAACTGATAAAGAACTAAAGAATTTATTCAGTGCCATTCATTTTAGGCTTGATTGTAATTTTGGTCCTTTTATTTTAATAATTTAAACTTTTTGTCTCTCTTGTTTAAAAAGAAACAATTTTGTCACTTTATATTTATAAAATGTGCAATTTCGGTCATTCCGTCATCTTTCAAGTCTAGTTTAAAGTGTAAAGTACTTAAATTCACAATCTCACCATTCCGATTGAAGAGTTACGTCTTGCAAATCTCCTCACAAAATTTCATCTCGATCCAACGGTGAGATGTAGCCCAAGATACCAAAACTAGAAGTTTTTATATAACCGCAAATTTAGATTCAATCACCATTAAATCAAGCTGAAATTTTATGGAGATGTTCACTAAACATATCTCTTCAATTTGAACGATTGAATTATAAATCAGAGAACTTTACATCTTGAAATAGACTTTAGAAATTTTGATTTAAAGACAAAAAAGGCTAAAATTGCATATTTTATAAATATAAATAGGCTAAATAGTTTCTTTTCAAACAAGAGGGACTAAAAAGTTCAAGTTATTAAAATATAAGGACTAAAATTGTATTAATCCTTGATTTTATTACATGTGCTATACACCACACTAGACAGAGTTGTCATTATCGCCAGTTCGTTTTGGTTTTCAAGTGCCCAAATTTCTTTGGCCATGCAATGAATGAGATAGAAAATCCATAGCCAACAATTTATGTCAGAAGATAAGATAAAAGATGCAGAAGATATTGTCTTGCTTTACTTTGTTGCGTCCCTTTCTTCTCTAATCAATTTAGTCATAGACAAGGTAAAAAAACATATACAAGACACATCAACAGCTTTACGTCTCTTCCAATTTTAATCTTAATTATTATGAGCAAACCAAAAAAATAGAGAGATTCATTGGTTTAAATTCTGGTATTTTAGGCGCCCCACACAGACCCCTTCATTTGTGTCCCCTCTCCAAATTTTCTCTGCCAAAAATTCTGTTTGCTCTGACCTTAAACAGGGTCTTCTTCAAATCCCTTGCCAATTGAGCTTGCATTTCAACGTTCATAAACCTCAGAAGCAAATCTAAATTGCTAAATTTTGGTGGGGTAGATCTCCGGACGCTTCTAAGATATATTGGATCAGCTGGGACAAATTGACAGGACCACAAATGCATGATAACCTCGGTTTGCGTAACCTCAAGGAGTTGAATTTGGCTTTATTAGCTAAAAAAGGATTGTGTGTTGCAAAATCTAAATTCTCTTTTAGTTAATACTTTTAGATTTAGGTATTTACTTAATAGTACAACATGGTCTATTATATCTTAATTTGTGATACTAAATAGTGTACAACATGGTTTAATATTCATGACAGAGATCTAAGACCCCTTGTCTCCCTAATTATCTCTTTCTAATATGCACGAAAGTTATGAATGCTATATTACATGAAGCGAAAACACAATCTAATTTTAGGGATCGAGGAGTGTTGGGCAGCACTTTCATTAACCTATCTATTCTTGGCCTTTTGACCAAATTAAGGTAGTACATAATCTTATTTACCAATCTAGGGTACTTTTTAACATAATTACAGGAATAATGCAATTTTTTAAAACTGGAAAAAAAAAAAAAAAGAAAGCTGATGCGGGCGGGCCCACCGGACATGCCATTAGGCTAGTGGAGTTTCTTCAAGGGACATGCCATAGGTTGTGGAGTTTCTCACGGGCGGGCCCACCAGACATGCCATAAGGCTAGTGGAGTTTCTTCAAGGTACATGCCATTTGGCTGACGGCATGTCTCCAAAGGACATGCCATTTCTCTAATGGCACGTCTCCAAGGGACATGCCACAGCTCTAACGGCACGTCCGTTTTGTCTTCCTCCGGCCTCTGCTCTCATGTGGGTCCTAGCTATGCCAAATGGCATCAACACAGTCAGTAGTTGACACACGCAATGGGTGAATGGGACAAAAGCGGACACGCCGTGGGGCCCACGGCGTGTCCTGCTGTGACGTGCCGCGTGGCTACCGGCGTGTCCAGTAGGCCCCGAGCATGTCAGCTTTTTTTTTTTTTCCAATTTTAAAAAATTGCATTATTCCTGTAATTATGTTAAAAAGTACCCTAGATTGGTAAATAAGATTGTGCACTACCTTAATTTGGTCAAAAGGCCTCTATTCTTTCTTGATGACAACCTTATTTTCTTGCGAGTTTCTGTGGATAAAGATTTAGAAGTCAAGAAAATCCTGAAGGATTTCTTCTAAGATACATTGCATCAGTTGGGAAAAATTGGCAGTACCAAAACTGTAAGGTGGCCTCGGGTGTTCTGTGGATAAAGGTTTAGAAGTCAAGAAAATCCTGAAGGATTATGAGGTGTTTTCATGTAAAAAAAAATTCATTTTGATAAATCAGTAGTCTTTTTTTAGCCCAAATTGTCATGTGAGAGAGAATGAAAAGGTCATGATTTTTTTGTGTTGACCACGTTTCTTTTTAATGAAAAATATGTGGGGCTCCCAACAGTGGTTGGAAGATGATAACACATTATTTTATACTATTTGTTTCTCTTATACTTAGTCTTTTAATGTGTGTTTCTAGTGATTTTTATGGCTTTTAGACATGTTTTGTAGATTTGGACTTGTTGGTGCTTGTAGATTTTAATTGCTTAACTGTTAAATTCTGGCACTGCTTACGTTTTTCACCATATCTTTTGCTATAGATGTCCGATTGATGTGATTCCAGTTTCGTTGGAAAGCTGACAGAAAATTCCACATTTCATATGCAGATTCCAGAAGCTGATTCTCGCGTCTGGACAACTGAAATTCGCGTGCAAGCGGTCCAGATTTTCTGCTCCGCCCAGCACTCCGCCCAGCATTGACTGATTTCTTTACTTAGGGCTGCCTATTGGACCAGAGCATGTTTATTTGGGCCAACATCTGCTTTTTTGGGCCAGCACACATGACACTAGGGCTTGATCATGTTTTTACCATTAATAATTTAGGAAACTAGGTTTATTTTGTAATTAGGAAACCATTAGGAAACCTAGAGGAGGCAGCCAGCTAGTATATATTCTCAAGTTGTTGAGGCAAAACATACACAATCAGAAGAGATACGAAATTCCTTGAGCTGCTGCTGCCTCCTTTGCTTAGTTCGTTTTTCCCCTTTGCTTTGTGTTCAAGTCTTCCATGGAAGGCTAAGTTCGTTTGTAATCAATTCAAGAGGAGCCAAACTTGACAATCCAGAGTTCCTGTGCTTCAACCGGGTTTGATTTAATTTAATTTGAATTACTGCTTCTCCCCTTCTTCATGTGATTGAATGGTACTTTGATTCCATGAGTTGTATGAATTTAAATCGGTTGATTAGATTCATAACAGTAATCAGATTGATAATCATACTTTAAAGGTCTTTAATATATGGTTAACTTGGATAATTCGGTTATTAAATTAATCTGGATTTAGTGATATAGAGCGGTTGCCTAGAGTCTTAATTCCATGATTAATTGAATCCTGATTGGTAAATCAGTAGGAATTCTAAGTGTTATTGTTAGGGGTTCCAGGTAACACTTAACCAAGAATTAAATCAGATCTAGGTTATCTTTAGTGAACAAGGATGGATTAGAGTTTGGTTGCCTGCTTGAGTTGATTGCGTTTTCTCTTATTTGATAAATTCAATTTACTGCTTTCTTAATTCTTAGTATATTGCATTCAACACAAAACCCCCCCTTATTCTGTTCTTGCTTAAGTTCTTAAAAGATTAGTTGTTCTGGTGAATCCTTGGGAGACGACACTGGTTGCATCCTATACTACAATTTAGTTGCAATTAGTAGTTTAATTTTGTACAGTTCGGCACCCGTCAAAATTTTGACGCCGTTGCCGGGGATTTTACCTAACATATTAATCTTCTTAGGACTCTTTTGTTATTGTTTTATTTGCTTACTGTTATTGTTTCTAGCAATTGTTCTTCCTTCATTTTCCCCTTGTTCTACTTGCTTTCCTTATTTATTTAGGTTGTCTTTCTCTGTTTAGTGTTTCTGTTTCTGTCTTGTTTTTGATTCTGACCAACTGGGATTGAGTTGCAAATTAGTGGACAGAGAAATTGCTTTGTGAGAAGCACTGTGAGCTGAACTTTGTGCTATTATTGCCCTTGTTTTTTTTTCTTTGCCGTTATTTTGTCTCCTTTGCTATCTTCGTCCACTTTCGGCCAAATTTTTATATTGTGTGAGCATTGTGGTGATAGTTTTTTTTCTTGTTGTTTTGTTTCCTTTGCTATTTTAGGGTTCTATTGTGTGAATTCTGGTGCCTTGGTGCCAGTTTTCCTTTGTTTTCCCCTTGCTTCGATTTGATTTAGTAGTTTTCGCGTGTACTGTTTTGGCCAAATTTTTGTGCTCCGATTGATCTGAAACTTGGTCAGTTGAAGGAAAATGAGCTAAAAATCAATAGTCATTGTTATACAATGAGGTCTTCGTTTTTAAGCCGAATTCCATCGTTTTGACCACTTTTTCAATTTTTTAAAAAGTTTTATTTGATTTTTGAGTTTCATTTTCATTTAGCTTTCATCCTGTGGTGGTAGAAATTTTTTTTTTAAATGTTTAGATGGGTCAACTAGTGTTATTTTGGTGTCTTTTTGCTTTTGTTTAGTGCATTTGGTGTGTTTTGATTTTAGTTATTTCCTTTCACTGTTTGATTGTTTCTTTTGTCCTTGTGTATTTTGGTGTTTTGTTATCTTTTTATTCATGTTAGGTTCTCATTCTACTATAAGAGTGAAAAAGGTTGTTGCATCACTTGCTGATCAATAGAGGATGAAGCATAGCATTGATGAATTATCCTCATTGGTGAGACAGTTCACAATGGCCCAACATCAACAACCAGTCCAATTTTGTGGCAATTGTCCTGGCACCTCTCATCCTACCAATGCATGCCCTACATTTCCGGATGATGATTATGGATTTCAAGATCTTTTTGTAGCTGCATGGCAGCAGCCTATATATGATCCATACTTCAATGCCTATAACCTTGATTGGAGAGATCATACCAATTTGATATATGACAATACAGCCCCACCACAGCAGTATTGGCAACCATTAGAGCAGCCTATGCAACAACCAAGTTTAACATGCATAGAACATGAACCTTCAATTGAGGACTTGGTGAAGCAATTGGCCACTCATACCATTCAGTTCCAACAAAGGACAGAGGCCACCATACAAAATTTAGAGACTCAGGTTGAACAATTGGTATCCTCAGTGAGTCAACTGCTGCCTCAAGGTTCTAAAAAAATCCCTTCACAGACAATTCTAGAACCAACTGAAAATTCTATGCCAAAACCAATGGAACCTCAACCTACAAACAAGCCACAGACAGTAGAGAAAGCTGTCCCTGACTCAGTGACCCCAGAATCCGAGAGAGCCACTCAGTCCAAGAAAACAGCGGAGGATTTAGTTGAAGAGGTCTACAATGAGTTAGGTGCTAATTTTTCTAATTGTGTTGGTTTTGATGATTCTGTGCAGTGCCAATCATGTGCTGATTGTGATGGTGAAATACCATGTGCTGTATGTGCTGAGATTTCTGCATTCTTGAGAGATGATAATTCTGGAGATTCTCCTGAATCTCATTCTATAGATTTTGAAGAAGACTCTCAAGAGACAACCCAAAATGAACCTGACAAGGGTCCTACGGTCAATTCTACACTATTTCCTACTTTAACACAACTTGATTTTAATTGTGAGCTTGCTAAAAAGTTGTTCCAACATGACCCTAAGCTTGTAGTTATGGTGCATGCATGTGATGATTTAAGCACTAATATTAAAGGGTTAGGTGATTTCATGCTTCTTACTTCTTCACATGCTAGAGCACTAGGTATAGATCATGTTAGAACCTTAGTTGCAAGTGAATATTTTGATGTTGGTGGAATAAGTGCAGGTAATACATGGGCTGTCCAAGCCAACCATAGACCAAGCTATTCTTCGAATGGGGAGCAAGAGATGTTGCTATTTGCCAATTCTTTGCAAGAATCTAAGTGTCATCTTGAGCCTTGCATGAACAACATGTTGCATGACACTAGTGTATTTTGTAAGGATGAGCTTAAGCATGACTGTTATAGACTTAGATTTGTAGTATATGATTATTCACTTTCTTTTAAATTTTTATATAGGGACCATGCATGGTTGTATATACTTAACAAGATTTTTCATGTTTCTCATGCTTTAGGTAGGATTGTAAATTCTTTGCTACACATTTCTCTTGGTGATCTTTTGAATGCTTGCTTTGCTGAATTTTTAAGTCAAGGGCTAAGTTTAGTTGCTTCTAGTTTTACATTGTTTGCTTCATTATTTCTTTTATGCCCATATATATTTTTATGCTTTCATGTTATTTATAAGATTTTCAGCTTTGTTTTGTCTTTTAAGGGCTTTGTAAGAGTGGTCTTTGACCCAGGTATCTTGCTTTGCTTGTTGCAAATAAAGGAAGGAACTTGGTTGCTAACTGATAAAGGAATTCGATTCGTGCACGAAGCTATTTTCCTCACTTGATAAGGATGTTTCTTCTCTCTCTTTTATTTTACTTGTCCTTTTCGATTGGTGATAATTGTTAAGCTTTTACATTGAGGACACTGTAAAAATTTAAGTGTGGGGGAGGGATTAGCCTACTGTGCTATTTTTATGGTTTATGTTTTCTTTTAGGTTTGCTATTTTTTGTTTTATTTTTAGAATTTTCTAGTTCTTTCCAATTAATTTAAGAGTTGTGAAGAGAATAGTTTGAAGCAATTTTGATTCTAAAGTGCTACAACATGAGTGGACAATTATCTTGCTTCTTAGATTTAAGTGATATGGCAACAAAATTTGATTTGGATGAGTTGATTCTTGGTAGTCTTATAAGCTGTGAGGATTTGAGCCATATGTCATGATTCTTTCTTATGTGTTTTCATCTATCAATTTGATACTCTAGAACTTGTTCTGTTTCTTAGTTGAGATTACATTTGCACATGCATGCATAAAAGTGATTAAGGCATTCCTTTCTTTGAGAAGCTACTAGACCAAATAGCTAACCTTGATTTTATCCTTTGATTACCCCTTTTTGAGCCTAATGATCCTTTCTTTCATGTGTAGCTCATTGCAAGCCTAAGTGTAAAACCATGTCCTACCCAACCCTTAGGAATTGCAGAGCATTGCATTGAATAAAAAAGGAGTAAATTCTTACAAAAACAAAGCATCAAGTTGTGGCTGATTGGTTGTGGCTGAAATTGTTAAGTGTTATGCTTCAAAAAAAAAAATGAAAAAAAAAAGAAAAATGAAAAAATGAAAAAAAATACAGCAGCAACAAGAGAATAAAGTTTTTTTGGGAAAAGAAAAAAATGAGTTGAAGCCCAAAGTCAAGATGCATAAAGTACTTGAAATTCTCCATAATTAGATGCTCTTTGTGATTCCTTGGGTGCTTTAGCCATTTTTCCATATTATTGACATCCTTTTACCTTTCCCCATTACAACCCTTTAAAAGTCCTTTTGATTTGTGTTATGCATGTGACATAGGTAGTGGAGATTGAGAAAGTGAACAAGCTTATGGTAGTGTGATTTTGATAGGATGATGGGAGAGAAATACTTACCTTAGACACTTGAGAGAATTGAGAGCATTTATTTATCTTGTGAGAGGCTATCTACTTTGACTCATTCCTATTAAATAAAATTGCCATGTTTTTTTTTTCTTTAGTTGTCAAGAGATATTGTTCCATGAGTGTTGCTATTCTTTAAGTTCGAATTGTTTTCTTACCTTAATCTTTGCATTCTTGATTTGATTGGAGAGCTGTTTTTCTTATTCTAGTTAGTTTGTTTCTTGTGATTTTGCCCAGGAGTGCAAAAAGCTAAGTGTGGGGGAATTTGATAACACATTATTTTATACTATTTGTTTCTCTTATACTTAGTCTTTTAGTGTGTGTTTCTAGTGATTTTTATGGCTTTTAGACATGTTTTGTAGATTTGGACTTGTTGGTGCTTGTAGATTTTAATTGCTTAACTGTTAAATTCTGGCACTGCTTACGTTTTTCACCATATCTTTTGCTATAGATGTCCGATTGATGTGATTCCAGTTTCGTTGGAAAGCTGACAGAAAATTCCACATTTCATATGAAGAGCCCAGAAGCTGATTCTCGCGTCTGGACAACTGAAATTCGCGTGCAAGCAGTCCAGATTTTCTGCTCCGCCCAGCACTCCGCCCAGCATTGACTGATTCCTTTCCTTAGGGCTGCCTATTGGACCAGAGCATGTTTATTTGGGCCAACATCTGTTTTTGGGCCAGCACACATGACACTAGGGCTTGATCATGTTTTTACCATTAATAATTTAGGAAACTAGGTTTATTTTGTAATTAGGAAACCATTAGGAAACCTAGAGGAGGCAGCCAGCTAGTATATATTCTCAAGTTGTTGAGGCAAATATACACAATCAGAAGAGATACGAAATTCCTTGAGCTGCTGCTGCCTCCTTTGCTTAGTTCGTTTTTCCCCTTTGCTTTGTGTTCAAGTCTTCCATGGAAGGCTAAGTTCGTTTGTAATCAATTCAAGAGGAGCCAAACTTGACAATCCAGAGTTCCTGTGCTTCAACCGGGTTTGATTTAATTTAATTTGAATTACTGCTTCTCCCCTTCTTCATGTGATTGAATGGTACTTTGATTCCATGAGTTGTATGAATTTAAATCGGTTGATTAGATTCATAACAGTAATCAGATTGATAATCATACTTTAAAGGTCTTTAATATATGGTTAACTTGGATAATTCGGTTATTAAATTAATCTGGATTTAGTGATATAGAGCGGTTGCCTAGAGTCTTAATTCCATGATTAATTGAATCCTGATTGGTAAATCAGTAGGAATTCTAAGTGTTATTGTTAGGGGTTCCAGGTAACACTTAACCAAGAATTAAATCAGATCTAGGTTATCTTTAGTGAACAAGGATGGATTAGAGTTTGGTTGCCTGCTTGAGTTGATTGCGTTTTCTCTTATTTGATAAATTCAATTTACTGCTTTCTTAATTCTTAGTATATTGCATTCAACACAAAACCCCCCCTTATTCTGTTCTTGCTTAAGTTCTTAAAAGATTAGTTGTTCTGGTGAATCCTTGGGAGACGACACTGGTTGCATCCTATACTACAATTTAGTTGCAATTAGTAGTTTAATTTTGTACGGTTCGGCACCCGTCAGAAGACACAAGAAATACACTTTCCACTCTCTGTAAGAGAGTTTGAAAGCGACTACAGGAATGGAGGGAAAAGGTTTTGTGCAAGGATTGTAAGTAAATTCTTATTGAGACTTGCCACATCTATTCCCACATATACAATGAGCTGTTTTTGTTTGTCTATATCCCGTTGTTCGGAGCTATTTAGCTAATGGCTAAATTTTGGTGCGGTAGTGCTGTGCTTCTAAGATCCATTGCATCAGTTGGGAAAAATTGGCAGTACCAAAAATGTATGGTGGCCTCGGGTGTTCTTAACCTTGAGTAATTCAATTTGGCTTTATTAGCTAAGCGGACTTTTGTGTGATGCGAAATCCGAATTCCTTCAGCTATTTCTCTTAGAATTTGATATTTCCCTAATATCGCGCTTTTAGATGCACCTTTTGGTAACCAGCCAACCTATAATTGGTGGAATCTACTATATCATACTTTGTGATACTAAATTTTGTACAATATGGTGTAATTATTCATGAGAGGGGATTCTTAATTATCTCTTTCTAATATGCACAAAAGGTATGGGTTGAAGCATGTCAGGCAGCACCTTTAGTAAACCTATATGTTCTTTCTTGATGACAGCCTTATTTTCATTTAAGCCCAACCTGTCATGAGAGTGAGAAAGAAAAGGTTATGAATTTGTTGTGCGCAGCCTTGTTTGCTTTTAATGAAAAATATTTTGGGCTCCCAACAATAGTTGGTAGAAACAATAACTACTTCTTTCTAGGCTCCATTAGAAAGAGTTCGAAAACGACAATGGGACTGGGGGGAAAAGGTTTTGTTCAAGGCTGGTAAGTAAATTTTTATAGAGACTTGCTATATCTATTCCCACAAATACAATAAGCTGTTTTTGTTGTCTAAATCCCTTCAGCTAATGGCTAAATTTTTGCGAGGTAGTGCTCTGTATGCTTCTAAGATACATTGGATCAGTTTGGAAGTGGCCTCGGTTTTCGTAACATAGAGTAGTTCAGTTTGGGTTTATTAGCTAAACTAGGATTTTGTGTGTTGCAAAATCCAAATTCTCTTTTAGCTACTACTCTTAGTGTTAGGTATTTCCCTAATAGCATGCTTTTGGATGCACCTCATAGTAACCGGCCATCCTGTAATTGGAGGAATCTATTATGTCCTACTTTGAGATACTAAATGGTGCAACACATATCCTAATTATTCATGAGAGGGACAGAGACAAGGAGACCCCTTGTCTCCTTAATTATCTCTTTCTAATATGCGCGAAAGGTATGAATGCTATATTACATGAAGTAGACAGACATAATCTAATTTTAGGTATGTCGGGCAGCTCCTTCAGTAACCCATCTGTTCTTTCATGATGACAGCCTTGTTTTCATCCATGTTTCTGTGGAGGAAGGTTTAGAATTCAGGAAAATCATAGTGGATTGAGGCGTCTTCAAGCTATAAAAATATTAATTTTGATACATCAATAGTCTTTTTTTAGCCCAAACTGTCTTTAGAGCAAGAAAGCCAAGATTATGAGTTTGTTGTGTGCTGTGACCAAGTTTGCTTTTAATGAAAAATATTTGGGTATGACCTTTTGCTACAGGCCTGCTATATGGTATGACCTTTTGCTGCCTTAGGAGGATGAGTTTACAGTCCATTCCCTAATCTCTCGGGAGCTTACACAAGTTAAAAGTGGCTCTCTTGTTCTAACAGAAACCTTTCACCTGTTCTCGGAAGAGGAAGCAAGAATTATCTGTGAAATGGATGATAGGTTCTGGTTTAATGATAGCAGGGGCATTTTCTCGGTTAAAACAGCCTATATCAAATGCTGATTCGTAACTTAGTTAATAAATCAGTGGATAGTGCGTCCAGTGATAATGAAAACAGAAGTGTGAGTGGTTGTGGCTTTAATGTTTGGAATAAGCTGTGATACCAAATACACATAAGCATTTTCTATAGAGATGTTGTAAGGATATTATTCTGACAACTGCTACGCTTGTTAGAAAGGCATGGATATCCCAAATCTGCGCTTCCTTAGTTAGCGGAGCTAGGAGTATCTAATGCATGTTCTGTTTCATTGCAATGGGGTGAAAGATGTATGGCATCATGCTAATTTTTATGTAATACCCAAGGTGGATAGCAGTGAAAATTTTCTGTTATGGTTTTCCCATGTGGTTGCTAGATAGGGTTCTCACAAATTGGCTACATGTGCTTTTATAGGGAATCGTTAATATTATATATTTCACCATAATAAAAGATTATATTACCCTCAAAGCTAAAATATGTATTTTTTATCTTACATAATAAGCTATTTCTTAAATCATTTTTCATATTCACTCTCTTCTGACTCTTTGGCCAATTCCCATTAAGTTGTGCATTGAATGAGGGATGGAGCTCTGGTTCTTTTCTCTTCTGGCAATTTTCTTCGTCCATTGTAAGTCCTTTGAGATACTGTTTATCAAGAGTTGCAATATATAGAATTAGAATAAATATAATTAGTTTGGGAAAGATCCAAGTCTTGTGGATGGTGTGTGGACGTCAGCTCTTTATTTATGGGATGAACTTGGGCTCTTACAGTTACTAATCCCATGCACACTCCTTCTAGCTCACATAAATGGATAAAGCCAAATGCACCTTTTTATAAACTCAACATGGATTCTGCCGTCAATCCAAATGGTGGGGTTGGGTTTGAAGTTATTATGACGGATAGGAGAGGTGGTCTCATTGCAGCTAGGCAAGACCCATTGAAGATATAAACCAAGATTTTAGATGGGTTTCAAGGTATGTAGACCACATCATTGCAGAAGCTTATCTCTGTTGGGTGACAGAACCCCCTCATTGCAGAAACTCAACCATTTTTATTCCCAAATAAGACGAATTATGTTGATATGTAAGATAGTGAGACTATTGCTTACAATTACAAATTAAGGAAAAGTGTGAAGTGCTTTTCCAGCCGAAAACAAAAAAGAGAAATAAATTACCGAAGTGGATTTAGCCTAGGCACAGGGACACACATAATGGGATGAGCCCTTGAAAGGGAAAGGCCTGGTTTTTCTTCCATGTCAAGAACCCCTTTGCCTGCATGAACCTTCCATTCAAAACACTGAATCATGACAGCAAGATTAGTATGCACCACATGCAAAGCCAAAGAGATTCCAGGACACCCTCTTCTTCCACTCCCAAATGGAATTAGATGAAAATGTTGTCCTCTAACATCCACGTGGCTGCTCATAAATCTCTCTGGCCTAAACTCAAGTGGGTTCTCCCAGTAATTCGAATCCTTTCCAATACCCCACACATTGATAAATAACCTGGTTTTTGGTGGAATCTCATAACCACAAACTACAGAGCTCTCAGCTGATTCTCTAAGAATTAATGGACTAGCAGGGTGAAGCCTCAGTGTTTCTTTAACTACAGCTTGCAGGTAAGGAAGGTTGACAATATCTGATTCTTGTACTATTCTACTCTTGCCAATCACAGAATCTATCTCTTGTCTTGCTTTCTCCATTACATGTGGGTGGCTGATTAACTCTGCCATAGCCCATTCCATGGTAACAGCAGCAGTGTCAGTTCCTGCCACGAATATGTCCTGCAAATTATAATTACAAAACAGAGAGTATGTTGGTTTTGCTGGATATGGGTCATGATACAAATGCCGCTAGAAAAAAAAAAATCTAAAATCTAGGATTAATACATGGCATAATACATACATTCAAAAATTATATTAATATATATATAAGGATTGAAACATCAAAATATATAGTGAAAATTATTCTTCAGTTCCTCACTTTTTATACGAAATATTCAAAATACTCATTGTTGTTATATAGTTATTCTATAACATATGTGGTTACCTATTGATGCTATAAGATTATGTTGTTCACACATGCAGTTATGATGTTAAAAAATAAATAAAATTACCATATACATAAACGAAATAAACACATAATACTAAAGAGTATTTTGGATATTTCAACTTATATGGGATAAACTAAACTATAATTCTTTTATGTTTGGAACCAAATTGTTTTTTTTTTTTTTTGCCAATTTGAGGATCTAAACAATAATTCTCTCAAAATATATATAATATTATACCTAAAATATGACTAGTATTTGTTAAAACATGTTTAGAAAGTATTTTACAAGTTTTAAATGTTGAAATTTTAATACATTTAGTTCAGGGAACACAAGTGTCTAAATATCTTGTACATATTACACACTGACACGAACACAACCCATTTTTTAAAGTGTCTGTGCTTCATATTTTCCCAAGAACAATGTGCTTGACTTGGCAGGTAGGTAATCTTGCACATAAAAACGCACTTACCATGATGAAGGCCTTTAGGTTGTCTTTAGTCAATTTCATCTCAGAGGTCTCATCTTCATATATGTCTAATAGAACATCAAGTATGTCCCTGACTTGACCTCCTCCTCCCATTTCCTTACTCTTCCTCCTTTCCTCCTGATGCTCTTTTATAACTCTTTCCGACATGGTGTCAAACCTATCCCGAATTTCCTTGACCCTCTTGTTGATTCCCTGCAAATCCAATCTTTTACAGAACCAAATAAAGTCAGATATATTAAACCTTCCAAAGACCTCCATCGTATCTGCTATTAACTTCCTCACTTCTTCAGCTTCATTATAATTTTCAGAACTGATTTTTCTCGTTGTCATCCTTGATATAATGTTAATCGAAAGTGTCATGAGCTCTCCTCCAATGTCCACGGCCTCACCGGCATTCGCTTTCTTCAGCAAAAGAGTCAGAAATCTTATGGTCTCTTGCTCCCTCACCATAAGGAGTTGGTCAAGTATGCGTCCACCGAGAAGTTCAGACATGCAAAGCTTCTTCATGAATTTCCAATACGGTCCCAAAGGGGCAAAAATGAAGTCTTGGAATTCATATGTTAATTGCTCAATAGCTACTGTTTGAGTTGGTCGATTGGAGAAAGACAAGTCATGAGTTTTCAGGAACTCTTTGGCTGATTCTGCAGTGGAAGCAACAACACAAGGGACAGAGCCAAGGAAAAGGTGTATTATAGGTCCATATCGGGTTGAGAGCTTGTGAAAATCTTGGTGGGGTAGTGGAGAAAGAAGGTGGAGGTTTCCGATGATAGGTAAGGCTAGTGGACCCGGTGGACGACGAGCCTTGGTCTTATATTTAGTGAGTATGGCTCGAACTACAATGATGGACAAAATCAAAATAAGGAAAAGTAGGATGTAGTCTTGGAATTCAACCATAGTTGAAGTGTTTGCCAAAGTGAATGCAAAATTCACTAACCCAGAACTTAAATTATGAAACCCAACCAAAATCAGATTATATCAAGAACTGCCAATCTCCGAAGGGATAATATTAATATATAACAATGAATTGCTTAAAGAGTTTTAGCTAGGGCGTGCAGACTTACTAGGGAAATTGTGCCTGCAATACAGCGGTTTTGGATGTCACTGCCACTGCAATTTTCAGCTATTACCGCCTTTTCTTGCAATTCCCTCAAGGCAACGGCGACTGCAACTTAAATCCATGTTACTAGTTGTTGGAAACAATCATTGTAAACATGGATATGCAGAAAACCTATGAAGCCTTACAGAGGCATCGGACACCAGTTATTTAGGGAGATCCAAATATGGATGAGAGAGAGACACGCACAACAACTGATAAAGAACTAAAGAATTTATTCAGTGCCATTCTAGGCTTAATTGTAAATTTAGTCTTTTTATTTTAATAATTTAAACTTTTGTCTCTCTTGTTTAAAAAGAAACAATTTGATCACTTTATATTTATAAAATGTGCAATTTTGGTCATTTAGTCATCTTTCAAGTCTAGTTTAAAGTGTAAAGTACTTAAATTCACAATTTTACCATTCAGATTGAAGAATTACGTCTTGCGAATCTCTTCACAAAATTTCATCTCAATCCAACGGTGGGACGTAACCCAAGATATCAAAACTAGAAATTTTAATCTAATTAAAAATCTATATTCAATCATCGTTAAATTGAGATAAAATTTTGTAGAAAGATTCACTAGACGTATATCTTCAATTTGAATAATTAAATTATGAATTAGAGAATTTTACACATTAAAATAAACTTAAAAAATTTTGGCTAAAAGATAAAAATGAGTAAAATTGTATATTTTATAAAATATAAATAGATTAAATAGTTTCCTTTGAAATAAGAGGTACTAACAAGTTCAAGTTATTAAAATATAAGGACTAAAATTACAATTAAGCCTTAATTTTATTACATGTGCTATACACCACACTAGACAGAGTTGTCATTATCGCCAGTTCGTTTTGGTTTTCAAGTCCCCAAATTTCTTTGGCCATAATGAGATAGAAAATCCATAGCCAACAATTTATGTCAGAAGATAAGATAAGAGATGCAGAAGATATTTTCTTGCTTTACTTTGTTACGCCCCTTTCTTCTCTGATCAATTCAGTCATGGACATGGTAAAAAAAAATATACAAGACACGTCAACAGCTTTACGTCTCTTCCAATTTTAATCTTAATTATTATGAGCAAACCAAAACAATAGAGAGATTTATTGGTTTAAATTCTGGTATTTTAGGCGCCCCACACAGACCCCTTCATTTGTGTCTCCTCTCCAAATTTTCTCTGCCAAAAATTCTGTTTGCTCTGATCTTAAACAGGTCTTCTTCAAATCCCTTGTCAATTGAGCTCGCATTTCAACGTTCAAGAACCTCAGAAGCAAATCTAAATTGCTAAATTTTGGTGGGGTAGATCTCCGGACGCATCTAAGATATATTGGATCAGATGGGACAAATTGTCGGGACCACAAATGCATGATAACCTCGGTTTGCGTAACCTTAAAGAGTTCATTTTGGCTTTATGAGCTGTTTTTGTTTGTCTATATCCCGTTGTTCTGAGCTATTTAGCTAATGGCCAAATTTCGGTGCCTTAGTGCTGCGGATGCTTCTAAGATACATTGCATCAGTTGGGAAAAATTGACAGTACCAAAAATGCATGGTGTCCTCGGGTGTTCTTGACCTTGAGTAGTTCAATTTGGCTTTATTAGCTAAACAGGGCTTTTGTGTGATGCGAAATCCGAATTCCTTCAGCTACTTCTCTTGGAGTTTGGTATTTCCCTAATAGCGCGCTTTCGGATTCACCTCTTGGTAACCAGCCAACCTATAATTGGTGGATTCTACTACATCATACTGTGATTGTTAAAAGTAGCACATCTTTCTAGCATTCTCCAGAAACTTCCTACCGACCTAAAGCAGCAGCTAAAAAATTACTAGAAGCTGCAGAAAAACTCCAGAACAGTACTACCGCCATACTAGAAAGAGTAGAAAAATAAAATATTGTATTGTAACTAAATAATTTTACAACAACAGTTGTAAAAGAAAGAACTAGAAATAGATAAATTTAGAATAGTAAACCGCCATACATGAGGCGGTAAAAGACATCTATAAATAGGCTCTAGGTACACATAGTGAGGTAAGCCAAAATCCATAGTCAGCATCCATAACCTCTTGTACTAAGTCCAATCCTCTTTAAAATACTATTTGCTTAAATCTTTCTCTCTTCCACTATAACTTTGACAAATCAACTACTTTCACAAATATTACCATGCTACCCTTTCAGCTTCCAACTATTCAAGCTCTCACACTCATATACACAACTATTACCCAATATCATAAACTATCAGTGGTATCAGAGCTACTTCTTTACATTTGGGCGTGAGGCTTATTCAGTAAAACTCATTTTCCTATTCCACCTTTCTATTTCACCTTTATCTAAAGATTCTCTTCTATTCCATAGTTGCACCTACTGTCAATTTCTCCTTTGTCCCTCTGCTAGTTTTTACTAGTGAAACTATGATTTTTAGAAGCTAAAATTAAAGACATATTTTATCTCACAAAAATTATGGGATATTGTTCCAAATGGGTTTAATACCCTAGAAGATATTTTCACTCTGTCCGAAGTAGAGAAGAAAGAATTGGAGGAGAATCAACAGAAAGATGTGCAAGCATTGTTTGTTATTCAGCAAGTAGTAGGTGACACTATTTTACAAGGATTACATATGCCGACTCTGCAAAGAAGGCGCGAGATATCTTGGAGGAGGAGTATCGTGGAAGTGAAAAGGTACAAGCCATTAAACTTCAATATCTTATAAGAGAATTTGAAATATTAAAAATGAAAGAATATGAGACCATAGAAGATTATTATGGGAGAATTAAAGAAATAGTCAATCAAATGAACTTATATGGGGAAGGTATAATTGAAAAGAGGGTGATAGATTAAATTCTTATCACTCTCACAAAAAAATATGACCCCATAGTTGCTGCTATAGAGACGACACTAGATTCATCGTCTCTATCAGTGGCTAAACTAGTAGGACTCCTTGGAGCCCATGAAACAAAATTGAATAGGCGTAATGAAGCTTCCATTGAAAACGCCTTCAAAACTAAAATAAAAATGAATCTCAGAATCTCAAAAATAATCAAAATATATGTGGAGGAGAAAATGTAAAAAAAAAAAAAAAAAAAAAAANAAAAAAAAAAAAAAAAAAAAAAAAAAAAAGGTGGAAAAGAGAAAAAATAGTCAGAGGCAAGGTAATAGTAGAGTTACATACCCTCCATGTAGAATTTGTAAGAAGATGAGTCATCAAGAAAAAGATTGCTACTTTCGAGGCAAGCCACAGTGCAACAAATGCAAGAAATTTGGGCACGTGGAGAAAGATTGTCATGTCAAAGGTACTCATCATGCCAACTATGTTGAAGAAACTGAGAAGAATAAGAATTTGTTCTTCCTCAGTCAAGGCTCATATGAGAAGACACATGACATGCGGTTCCTGGATAGTGGCTGTAGCAATCATATGATACCATACAAGGACATCTTCTCTATGTTGGATACAAATTTTCAATCAAAAGTCAGATTGGGGAATGATGAATTCCTTAAGGTCACAAGCAAAGGAACAATTACTGTGGAGACAATAAAAGGTACGCGATATATTCATGATATGTTGCTAGTTCCTAACTAAGCACAAAATCTCCTCAGTGTTGGGCAAATGATACAACATGGATATGCACTACACTTTGAAGGAGATACATATGCATCATCTATGACAAGAAAGACAAAAATCTTGTCATAGCCAAAATAAAAATGAGAGAATGTCATGACTTTCCTATTCAATGGAGATACAATACCTCCATAAAGGCTCAAGTTGATATGGCTTTGGCATCGAAGATTTGGGCATTTCAACTATCATGGCCTAAGCATTCTTCATTAGAAAAATATGATGAGAGACTTGCCTAGCATTAAAGACACTTAAGGAGTTTGCGAAGGTTGTATGGTTGGCAAGCAACATCGACAATCCTTTCCTTTTGGGCAATCATGGAGAGTCAAAGCAGCACTGGAGCTCATTCACACAGATATATGTGGGCCGATGAGGACACCATCTCTCACCCAAAGCAGATACTACATTCTTTTCATTGATGATTATACTAGAATGACATGAGTTTACTTTATGCGTGAAAAATCTTAAGTCCTCAAAATTTTCAAGAAATTCAAGCAACTAGTTGAGAATCAAAACATTAAGGAGTGATCGTGGCAAAGAATACACTTCAAAAGAATTTGAGAAATTCTGTGAAGACAAAGGAGTTGAACCACAACTAACCGTTGGATACGCACTAGAGCAAACAGAGTTTCAAAACAAAAGAATAGAACTGTTATGGAGATGGCGAGATCGATGCTAAAGGAGAAAGGATTATTAAACACGTTTTGGGCCGAAGCAGTTTACACTGCAGTTTACCTATTAAACAGGTGCCCAACTAGAGTCGTCCAAGATAAAACACCGGTAGAAGCTTGGAGCGGAAGAAAACCATCAGCGAAGCATCTAAGAGTTTTTGGCTGCATATGCTATGTCCACATTCTAGATTAGAAAAGGAGCAAGGTCGATGAGAAGACTGAAAAAGGAATCTTCTTGGGATACAGCATTGAATCAAAAGGACATTGAGTATACAACTTGAAGACCAAGAAGCTTCTTATTAATCGAGACATAGAGTTTGATGAAAACGCTGCATGGAATTGGGAAGCAGAGAAAGTTGAGAAAAACATATATATGTCTATCCATCAATCAACTACACTAAGCCAAGAAGAAGACAATGAAGACAATACCACCACTCTAAGCACTCCAGCTACTCTAGAGACAACTCTTGTACAAGAATTATCGTCTCCAAAATCTCCTTTAAGAAAAGTAAGATCACTAAGAAATATATATGAAAGATGCAACTACGTAATGATGGAGCCCAAAAACTTTGAAGCGGCTGCAAAGCAACATGAATGGATAAAAGCAATGGAGGAAGAAATCAAGATGATCGAGAAGAATGAGACATGGGAGCTGGTTGAAAAGCCAAATGATAAAGAAATTATTGGCGTAAAATGGGTCTACAAGACAAAACTCAATCTAGATGGCTCCATACAAAAACATAAGGCAAGACTAGTTGCCAAAGGTTACTCACAAGTACATGGCATCGACTATAATGAGATATTTGCTCTAGTTGCACTACTCGACACTATAAGAACTTTGATAGCTCTAGCAGCCCAAAAGAGATGGAAGAATTTTCAACTAGATGTGAAATCAACATTCCTTAATGGAGTTCTTGAAGGAGAGATCTATATAGAGCAACCACAAGGGTTCGTGGTTGAAGGAGAAGAAAACAAAGTGCTGCAATTGAGGAAAGCCCTCTATGGATTAAAGCAAGCACCGCGAGCTTCGTATAGCCAAATAGACAAATACTTCATGGATTAAGAATTTAGGAGGAGCAAAAGTGAGCCAACACTCTACATCAAGACCCAAGGTAATTCCAATATTCTCACGGTTTCTCTATAAGTAGATGATCTCATATGCACAGGAAACAAAGAGAAGATGATAGAAGAATTCAAAGACGACATGATGAAGATGTTCGAGATAACCGACTTGGGTCTGATGCACTACTTCCTTGGCATTGAGATTGTACAAGAAGAAGACGGGATATTCATCTCACAAAAGAAGTATACAGATAATATTTTAAAGAAGGACAAAATGCTTAATAGCAAGGTTGTTGCTACTCCACTAGTAAATAATGAGAAACAATAGAAAGAAGACAGATTTGAGAAAGCTAATGCTTCATGATATAGAAGTCTCATTGGAAGCCTTTTGTATCTAACAGCTACAAGACCAAACATCATGTATACAACTAGTCTATTGTCCAAATTCATGCAAAATCCGAGTGAGAAGCACTATGGAGCAGCAAAGAGAATTCTAAGATATTTGCGAGGTACAAAAAATTTAGGCATACAATATAAGTTTTTGATAATGCAAGACAACTTGGATATATAGATAGTGATTGGGGTGGCTCAGTTGATGACATGAAGAACACCTCAGGTTATGCTTTCTTACTTGGAACAAGAATATTCTCTTGGACATCCAAAAAGCAAAAGACAGTAGCATAATCATCTGCCGAAGCTGAGTATATTGTAGCAATAAGCACTACCAGTCAAGCCATTTGGCTTAGAAAAATTTTCGAAGACATGACAGAACTGCAAGAAGATGCAACTGAAATTTTTTGCGACAGTAAGTCTGCCATAGCAATTGCGAAAAATCCAGTCTATCACAACAGAACAAAACATATTGTAATCAAATACCACTTCATCAGAAAAGCAATATCGGAGAAGAAAATAAAACTCGAATACTGTAGAACGGAGGAGCAGCTTGCCGACATCTTCACTAAGGCACTACCTAGAGCAAAATTCAAAATGCTAAGAGGCATGCTCAGAGGAAGAGAAAAGTGTGCTAATGAGGAGTGTTAAAAGTAGCACACCTTTCTAGCATTCTCTAGAAACTTCCTACCGACCTAAAGCAGCAGATGAAAAATTACTAGAAGCTGCAGAAAAATTCCAGAATAGTACTACCTCCATACTAGAAAGACCAGAAAAATAAAATATTGTATTCTAACTAAATAATTTTACAACAACTATAAAATAAAGAACTAGAAATAGACAAATCCAGAATAGTAAACTGCCATACATGAGGCGGTAAAAGACATCTATAAATAGGCTCTAGGTACACATAGTGAGGTAAGCCAAAATCCATAGTCAGCATCCATAACCTCTTGTACTAAGTCCAATCCTCCTTAAAATACTATTTGCTTAAATCTTTCTCTCTTCCACTATAACTTTGACAAATCAACTACTTTCACAAATATTACCGTGCTACCCTTTCAACTCCCAACTTCCAACTATTCAAGTTATCACACTCATACACACAATTATTACTCAATATCATAAACTAACAGTGATACTAAATTTTGTACAACATGGTGTAATTATTCATGGGAGGGGACTCTTAATAATCTCTTTCTAATATGCACCAAAGGTATGGGTTCTATATCACATGAAGCGGAGAAACATAATCTAATTTTAGGGGTTGAAGCATGTCGGACAGCACCTTTAGTAAACCTGCATGTTCTTTCTTGATGACAGCCTTATTTTCATGCATGTTTATGTGGAGGAAGGTTTAGAAGTCCAGAAAATCCTTATGGATTATCAAGTAAACAAAAATTAGTAGTCTTTTGTTAGCTCAAACTGTCATGAGAGAGAGAAAGCAATGGTTATGAATTTGTTGTGCGTGACCATGTTTGCTTTTAATGAAAAATATTTGGGTCTCCCAGTAATAGTTTGTTGAAACAAGAACTACTCTTTCAAGTTTCTATAAGAAAGAGTTTGAAACAACTATGGGAATGGTTTTGTCCAAGGTTGTAAGCAAATTCTTATTGAAACTGGCTACATCTATTCCCACCTAGGAAGCATGGACATGAAGACAGACACGGGACATGTGAAAATCAAAACAAAAGAAGATAATGATTAATGAGTAAGTCAAAACTAAGACGATCCTGCTACAAATAGTATCAGAGCTTGTTGCCTGTTCAATTAGGTGGAGGTCATGGGTGTATAAAAGTACTCTTTTTCAATCATGAATGCTCATAATGGCTAGGTGATTTAGCTACAGAGTCAGTAGATATCATTGTTATGGTTTATTAAAAGATCAAACTTTAATAAGACACTTTAGGAGTCTTCTTCAAGATAAAGAATTTGATCAAATTGCGATCCCTATTATATACATACTCTTCAATATCAAGTCTCATTAAGATCAAAAATAATTTCATACTTAGTTGTCTAAGCAATATGGTAGGATATTATGGTCCTTACATAGAGAATCAAAAGCTTGCATATTGGTATTATAATAATAGAGTTCACTATCTCAAAAAGACTCACCCTTTTGATAAAAGTAAAATTAAGCATTATCAAAAAGTTGCAAAATATACTTTCAAGAAGTTTGTTTATCTAGTTGTCTAGTCATTGTTCAAATATTTGTTTTAGAAGTTCACTAAGTTAGACATAGATCTTTAAAGTCTAAGACTTTGTAAGATATTAAAACTTTAAGAAGATTAAGAGTCTTTCTTGACTTAGCGTTGGTCAGTCGGAAAACGTGGTCCCAGTAGTAAGTCCTAGGAGAGGCAGTGAAATCGTTGGTCAGTGTGGTGGTCTCGGTGAGTTCAAGAGAGATTATTAATTGGATTAGAGTTAAGATAAATTATAGTGTCGATGATGATTAGAAGATTGTTGTCTAGCCGACATGAACCTTCTAGTTCAAATATTCAAGAACATGATTATTCAACAAGTAATCAAGATGATAGTAATAGTAGTAATAGTAGAGAAGTTGTTATTTCTAAGATAGAGCAAAATTTACAAAATTGGACTATTCCAAAGATTCCATCAACAGAAGTTTATCAAAAAGGTAGTTTTGACATATTTCAAAATTATGTTATCAAAACAATAGAACAAACAATAACAGTCAAAAGATCAAAAGATACAATCTATCTTCTCTCAAAAGATATGATCAAGAAACATAGACAACAAAGTTTCAAATATCTCCATATTGGTAGCTCAAATAGCTGTCAAACCTCTTCACAGGCTAGGAATAGATACACCTATCCTAGTATGTCTTAGAGATAAAAGAATTGTGGAATTCAAAGACTCAGTCTTAGGAGTTATCCAATCAAATCTTCATAATGGTCCTTCATATTTAGATTGTTTTCCAAATTTTACGATGGGATTAAGTCATCCTTAAACTTCAAAATTCCTAGAATTAAAGATTAAGTCAAAAGAAGAAAAGTTTCTTCTAGGAATAGAACACATGACAATCATATTTAGAATATTATATAAAATCATGAAAACCAAAATCAATATAGGTTATATCAAACAATCTCCAAAAGATAAATATTTATTATTAGAAGTCAATACTCAAAATTCTCAGTTAATAAACCCTAAAAGGTTTAGACATGATGAAATCTCATATGCAGATGAATGAGAATTAGAAGATGCAGTCCCTCCTAGACCTCAAGAATTTCTAGAACTAAATCATATTATAACATCTCCTTTAGGCAATGTTACTCTTAGGTTTAGTAGATCAAATTCTGTAAGATATGAACCATCAACTCATTATAGTTATGCTAGGAGATCAATAGATTTCTCTTCCATAAATTCATCAGGAATAAACTTTAGACTTGTAATTCCAAAACCTATTTATCAAGAAACTCAAGATTAAGATTCACCACATATGTCTCCTACTAGGTCAGATTTCCAAAGTCAACTTAATGTCATAACAAAAGAATTTTAAATAGATAAAGATTATTTTAGGGGAAGAATTCATGATAGTTCCTAACAAAGAGAAAAGAGATCGGTATTTCAAAACATTTGATAAGCATACAACAAATACACTTAGAATATTTTATTATCATGAATTAAATGTCAAGGAAATCAACATGTCTTTCTTCGAATGGTTCGAAGATTATGCCAAAAAACATGACATATTTTATCCTTATTCAAAATCCAAAAACATTAATACAAACACTAAGATAAGTCAAAATTGGAAAACTTCATCCAATACAATTGTTACTTCAGTTCATCCTCCTTTAGAAGAAATTACTGTAAAAAAATATTCATAATGAAGATATAGTAGCTTCACCATTCAAAATGACACATGGTCCTGACAAGGACAATCCTTCATTAAAAGATATTAAAAATATACAATATCAAAATAATTATTTAAATCAAATACTCAAAATTGTGTCAGATCAAATGACGAGGGTAAAAAATAAACTCTTTTCTCCTCCTTCCTTAGGTCCTCCTTCAGGTCCTTCTTCCTCAAGATCTCCTTCTTATCCTTCAATAACTTTCACCAGTTCAAAAACTCAACAGCCTATTTATAGGATACCAAACTTTTCAAAAATAAAAGATATTAGGTTTGGAAATGAAGACACATTAAATCTAATTGTGGAAAAGCTCAATAAATTAGAGAAAGATAAGAAACAATCAATCAACATAATCAATAATGAAGAAGAAGAGTTAGCAGACAATAAAGTCAAAAATTTAAGATTAGGTTAAAGAACATATCAAACTAGGAATTATTATCCAAGACCTACTCTTTCTGACATTCAATTTGAAGAAAGAAGTCGATACGTCTATTCAAGCTATGATGGAACTAGTATTTATGAATGGAATATTGATGGTATGAGTGAACATGAGATCTTAAACCATACAAATGAAATTCTCATGGCAGTTTATGCCTTTAGAGTCAAAATTCCTTCAGTAGAATTAAAGAATATTCTTAGAATTATCATTAGTGATTTCATAGGACAACTAAGATGTTGGTGGGATAATTATCTCAATGAAGATCAAAGGTTAGAAATACAGAATTCAATAGACCCTGAAACTAATAATTCAACATGTATAGAAGTTTTAATCTATGCTATCATTAAACATTTCATAGGTGAACCCCAAAACTTTCAAGAAAAATCATTAGAAATTTTAGCCAACTTAAGATGTAGAAAACTCTCAGACTTAATATGGTATAAAGATGTGTTTTTCTCCAAAGTATTCTTAAGAAGTGATTGCAATGTAGCTTACTGGAATGAAAAGTTTATCTGTGGACTTCCAAAGCTATTTGTAGAAAAAGTCAAAGAAAGATTAAGAAATTTTGGAACACAGCAAGGATTATCATTAACTCAAGTTTATGAAACCTCTTCATATGGTCAATTAGTTAGTGCTATCAATCAAGAAGCAATGACTCAATGTAATGATATAAAATTCAAAAATAAGATTCAAAAAGATAGTCATAAGAGAAAAGATGAATTAGGGAATATTTGTAATCAAATGAATTTTGATAGTAAGTTGATTCCTCACTCTTCAAGAAATAGAAAAAAGCAAAATTCCTTTAGAAAATAATTTAGGAATAAGAAGTTTAGTAAGAATAGGAAATACTATGATAAAAATGAATCAAAAGAATCAAGAAAATCTTCAAAAAATAAAAATAAGTCTCATAAAAGTTCAAAGTTTAGAAAATCATACAAAGGTCCAGTTTCTTATAGGTGTGGTCAAATAGGACATTATAAGAATAATTGTCCAATGAAGAAAAAGATAAATTTATTAAATATTGGTGAATAATTAAAAAAAGAATTAAGTAAATTATTCATCAACAATGTTTCAGACTCAGAGAATGAATCTGAAAGAGATTCTTCAGAACAAAATTCTGAAGAAGATCAAATAGAAAACATCTATAAAGATCAAGAAGAATCATTTGAATCTGCAACAGATGAACCTTGTTTTCAAAATTGCAAAGATCCAAATTGTACTGGAAATTACAAGTCAATAAATGTTATTTCATCATAAGCAAATTTATAATAGATGTCATAGAAAATATAGAGGATGATGAAATAAAAAAGGAATATCTTTTAAAGTTAAAAGATATCATAGNAAAAAAAAAAAAAAAAAAACCTAGTATACCCAATATCAAACCTATAAGTCTTAATGATATACTTTCAAAAATGAATTCAAAACAACAAGTAGTTTCTGTCAAATATCTTCAAAATGAAATTAAAGAAGTCAAAGAAGAAATTAGGCAATTAAAGCAAAATCAAAGGCAAATCGAATTAGAATTGCTTAGTTTATCATTAAAGAATCATATAAATAGTCAAGCGTCTAGTCAAAAAGTTAAGGATGAAAATATTGGACAATCTTCAGATCCTCATGAAACTTATTTGAATATCATTAATAAGATTCAAATTCAAAAATGGTATTGTAAGATATCATTAATCATTAGTGATGAATATCATAGAAATTTCATTGCTTTAGTAGACTCAGGAGCAGATATGAATTGTATTCAAGAAGGATTAATTCCTACTAAGTACTATGAAAAGACTTAAGAGTCTTTATCTAGTGCTAATGGTTCAAAACTTCAAATAGATTATAAGTTAACCAAGACTCAAATTTGTAATAAAGGAATTTGTTTCAAAAATACTTTTATTTTAGTCAAAAATATTTCAACACCAGTCATATTAGGAACTCTTTTCCTTACTCAAATTTATCTTTTTTCATGTAACCCCTCAAGGGATACACACTTTTCAAGGTGGTAAAGAAATCATATTTGAATTTCTTACCCGATGAAAGATAAAGATGTTAATGAAATTCAAAATAGTTCAATATATGTTATCAATATGATAATGAAAAAACAAAAGTAAATTCAATACTTGAATCAAGAAGTTCCTTACAAAAGAACAGAAAAACAAATTCAAAATTCTTAGGTAAAAGAGAAGAGAGAAAATTCAAAAGAAGATTGAAAATGAAGTCTGTGCAGATCTTCCAAATGCTTTTTGGCAAAGGAAAAAGCATATGGTGGAATTACCTTATGAAAAAGACTTTCATGAAAGTAAGATTCCTACCAAGGCAAGACCAATTCAAATGAATAAAGAATTGTTAGAAATTTGCAAGAAAGAGATTCAAGAGTTATTAGATAAAAAAAAAAAAAAACTCATTAGACCAAGTAAATCTCGTTGGAGTTGTGCAGCTTTTTATGTTAATAAACAAACTGAACAAGAAAGATGAGTACCTAGGTTAGTCATAAATTATAAGCTTCTCAATAAAGTTCTTCAATGGATTAGGTATCCAATACCTAAAAATGAAGACTTATTTAGTACATTTGTATAAGGTATTATATATAGGTTTTCAAACAATAAATTATTCATACTAAAAAAATTAGTTTTGCATATGGATCCTCAACAATCATTGATGTTTTTTGGTGATAAAGCCTTACCTGTCTGGCCTAGACAATATAATTTTCATTACAGAGGCAACTTAGTAAATTTAGATAATTGTGAAATAGTAATATTAGATGTTATTTAGAATATTAATGACCTTAATAGTAAATTATTAATTTTAGAAATAGTAGCAAATTATTTTTGTTTTTCTCATGAAAAATATCATCACAAGCTTTGTCCTACTTGTTGCACAACAGAATATGTCATAAATGATCTTACTTACAATAACTCTAATTGACTTCCAGAAAATGATTCTCCCAAAAGGCAAGTAGAAGCTCTGTCAACTCAATTAGCTCACAGTGGAATATCATCATCATCCCCACTAGATGAAGAAAACAAATTAAAAAATCTTGATGATTTGGAAGATAGAACTTTAGCCCCAATGGCTAAAGAAAAATGTGAGACAAGTAAGAGTGATACTAAAATCTTAGACCCTATGACTAAAGATAAGAGTGAGACAACAGAGAATATCAAAACTTCAGCCCCACTGGTTGAAGACAAATGTGAGATAAGTGAGAGTGTCAAATCTTTAACCCCACTAGTTAAAGAAATATTAGATGAAAAAGAAAAAGAAAAGAGAAGATCATGAGCCTTTTTCTTTACTCATAGTTTTCTCAATCAATTACCATATATTGATTGCAGAGAACTTATTTACCAAAAACTTCAAAGTATTGAACTCAATAGACAAGAGTTTATTCATGAAGCTTTTGTAAAAGTAGCTTGCAACAACAAACTCATTCTAGGAATGAATTGGATATGGGAATGTTATTATGGCTTCACAAAAAATGAATGTCTCAAAGAAGATCCTTTATGTCAAGAAATTCCCTTTTGAATGTCCAACTATAAATGTCACCTTACTTATAGTATTTGTAGAGCCTCCTTAGACTTTTCCCTTTATCAACCAATTACAATCCATTTCAAAGAAGAATCAATAATTTTGACCCCTCAAAAACTTTTAGATTATGGGTACCTTGCTATTGTCATCATTATCGACCCTTACCAATAAGATGAATTTGGATGAAAATTATCTCATTGTATCATCAATTCTTTTGAAACCTTTCCTCCAAAAAGATATATTGAATTAATCATTCAAAGCAAAGCCCCAAAATGAATCAAAGGAATTTGTTATCCTGCTCAACATAAAATCTTGATAAAAAAAACACATGAAAAAACCTTATCTTATGACCTTAGAATACCCGTGGCCTTGTTACAATTTTACCCAATGTAGGCAGATTAGATACTGGAGAGCTAGAACAATTACAAAAGACCTTTCCATAAAATACCAAACCCTTGTTGCAGAAGATAATAATCAAAAAATATATTCAGATCTATCCCTTCCAGATATTCCTTTCAATATCCGAACTGATTTTGAACAATTAATTGATCATTATAATCAAAAGGAACATGTAGAGGAACTAGAAGCAATTCATCATCTGTATGAAGATGCAGTTGAAGACGATAGATTCAACTACTAGAATAATATGCATGATGAAGAATATCATAATATTATCAATCAAACGGAATTGCGATACAGTCACCGAAAGGCTGCCGTCCATGTGCAGTGATTCCAAAAGACTGCAAATTTCACATGCTACACATACTTCTAGTCAACAATTCAAAAGCTTGATAAAGATTTTTCAACAAGACAAGTGACAAAGTTAGAAGACATGAAGACTTCCCCTCACAACAAGTGGCAAAGCTACAAGGCTTCATGAAAAGCTTCCTTACACATCATTAAAAAGATAAAAGATGGATTTCAAACACTTTGGAATCCATGGATTTCAACATTTCTCAAATCCACATCTCATGTCTATAAAAGGCAAGCTCAAGACACAAGGAAGGCATCCTAAAATCATCCTAACATTTTCATCCTAAAGTTTTCCCAAGTAAAGCTTTCTCCTTAGTCTTAAATTTTCAAAAATTTCAAAGCCTAAGTTAGAAAACCTTTCATTAATCTTCAAAGTCCCTCCTCTCCTTATGTATCAATACTTTGTATGTAACTAATTTCAAAAGCAAGTTTCAAGAGCTTTCAAAGTTGTAAGTGTTACTTTGTTCAATATTAAGTTCATTTTCAATACTTTTTGCATTCATAATCCCTTTCCTACTTTCCAGTGTGGTCTACTGCCGGATTAGCTTCCTTTCATAAGCATTCATCCCTCTCCTGCTTTCTAGTGCAGATTACCGCCGGATTAGCCTCCCTTTTATTTCGAAGTACTGTTCATAATTATTGGTCATTATTAATGTTCATGAATATTGTTCATAACACTATTCATAAGTTACTTTTCATGTCGACATTTTTACTAATTCTGCATGTTTAAATTGATTTCTACACCCTTTCATTCAAGTTTTTTGACTTACTCATTAATCATTATCTTCTTTATTAATCATTATTAATCATTAAGTCAAAACTAAGATGATTACTTATATAAAATATTAATATCCCTTCCAAAATAAATACAATTATAAGAGATATTATTAATTCATTCTACTATATATCCTTCACAACCAAAAAAGAGGAATATCACCTAATTATCCTAATCTATCTCATTCCTAACATATTTACTGTATACAAAATATGAATTCTAAAAAATGGAAAAAAAAAATAGCCAAACGTGTCCATGCCGTGGCAGCCACTTGTTCTAACCAAAAGAAATTATTATTATTTATTTGGACACGTTTGTATGCGTATTGGACACGTGTTGTGACTTTGTCGTAGTTGTGTCTTTGTCCTAGTGTGTCAGATATGGCAATTGTCGTGTCTGTACTTCCTACGTATACAATGAGTTGTTTCTCTTTAACCAAGTCCCTTTGTTCTGAGCTATGTTAACTAATGGCTAAATTGTGGTGGGTCTATGCTCCAGATGCTTCTAAGATACATTGGATCAATTGCGAAAAGTTTGTAGTATCTCAAAGGCAAGGTAGCCTCTATTTTCATAACCTTGAAGAGTTCAATTTGGCTTTATTTGCTAAATAGGGATTTTGTGTGTTGCCAGATCCAAATTCTCTTTTAGTTTCTACGCTTAGAGCTAGATATTTCTCTAATACCACACTATTGGATGCACCTCTTGATAACCAGCCATCCTATAATTTGAGGAATCGACGTGCTGGTTTACAAGTGTTGAAGCAGGGTCTGGAATATCATGTTGGAAATAGGATGAAGATAAGAATAGGGTATGACCTTTTGCTGCCTAGGGAGTGTTAGATATAAAATCATTACTGAGCATTTACTTAATAGCATAAGCTTTTAAGTTGAATCAATTTTTCACCTAATAGGGAGGATGAGTTTACAGTCCATTCCCTAATCCCTCAAGAGCTTGAACAAGCTAAAATTGGCTCCCTTTTTGTACCTGGTCAAAGAGTATGGAACAGAAGCCTTAATTTTCACCTATTCTCAGAAGAGGAAGCAAGAATTCTCTGTGGAATTCGACTAAGCTCAAGGGTTGAAATGGATAATAGGTTCTATTTTAATGATAGGTTAAAACAACTTATACCAAATGTTGATTTGTAACTTAGTTAATAACTCTTTGGATAGTGCGTCCAGTGATAATGAAAATAGAAGTGTGAATGGTGGTGGCTCAATGTTTGGAATAAGATTTGGAAAGACCAAATAAACACGAATTTTCTATAGAGACGTTGTAAGGATATTATTCTGATAACTACTACTCTTGTGTGAAGGGGCATGAATATCCCAAGTTTGCCCTTCCTTGGCCAATGGAGAAAGGAGAATCTAATGCATGTTCTGTTTCATTGCAATGGGGTGAAAGATATATGGAATCATGCTAATTTTCAAGAAATACCCAAGGTAGATAGCTATGGAAATTTTTTGTTGTGGTTTTCTCATGTGGTTGCTGGATGGGATGCTCAGAAACTAGCTATTTATGCTTTTAGAGTACTTTTCATCTTACTTAGTAAGCTATTCTCTAGGTCTTTTTCCATATTCACTCTATTCTAACTCTCGGAACACTTCCACTCTTAAGCATTAAAGAAGGTGCGTAAAACTAATTCTGGCCTCCCCTGATCATTTTCTCCTTCCATCACAAGTCCCTCAAGATATCGTTTATAACAAGTGCAGTATATGGAATTGGAATAATATAATTCATCTGGTAAAGATCCAGGTCTTGTGGATGGCATGTGAAGGTCAGCTATCTATTTATAGGATGAACTTGTGGCTCTTACAGTTACTAATCCTATTCACACTCCTTCTGGCTCACATAAATAGACAAAGTCAAATGCACCTTTCTATAAACTCTATGTGGATGCTGCTTACAATCCAAACGGTGGGGTTGGGATTAAAGGTATTATAAGAGATAGTAGAGGTGGTTTCATTACAGCTAAGCGTGACCCATTGAAGATGTATACCAGGATTTTAGTTGGGTTTGAAGGGATGTAAACCACGTCATTGCATATAGGCATTGTAGAAGCTTATCTCTTTTGGTGACAAAATCTCCTTATTGCAGAAACTTAACATAACCATTTTTATTCCCAAATAAGACAACATATCTTGGCATGTAAGATTGTTAGACTATTGCTTACAGTTACAAATTAAGGAAAACTGTGAAGTGCTTGTCCAACAAGAAAAAAAAAAAAAAAANNAAAAAAAAAAAAAAAAAAAAAAAAGAGAAATAAATTAGGGAAGTAGATTAAGCCTAGGCACAGGGACACAAATAATTGGATGAGCACTTAAGGGTGAGGCTTGGTTTTTCTTCCATGTCAAGAACCCCTGGTGGAAAAGTGTGTCTTTCTTATTGAAAGAACAACCATATATATACAGAGACTAATCCCTATGATCATGCTACAATCCCTGTAATTATGCTATATTACCATATTTACATCCTGTAACAGCTATCTAGGTTATTACCATATTTATATTCTATAACACTTCCCCTTAAGGTGGAGCATAGATGTTAATCATGCCCATCTTTTACAAATGTAATCAATCTGGGCTCCATTCAAGGCTTTTGTAAAGATGTCTCCCAACTGGTCTTCTGTTCTTACATATCATGTAGTAATGACCTTCTCTTCAATCTTTTCACGAACAAAGTGACAGTCGATCTCGATATGTTTAGTTCGTTCTTGAAACACAAGATTAGAAGCAATGTGAAGAGCAACTTGGTTGTCACACCATAGCTTTACTGGTAGTGAGAGCTCAAAGCAAACTTATTTCAATAGTTGGTATATCCATACAATCTAACATATTGAGTTTGCCATAGATCTGTACTATGATTCTGCAGTAGATCAGGAGACTACATTTTACTTCTTACTCTTCCATGAAACTAGGTTCCCTCCCACAAAAACACAATAGCCAGTAGTGGATCTCCTATCATTCTTGCACCCTGCATAGTCTGCATTAGAATAGGCCTCAATCATGCTAGAGAAACATTCTACCTTAGTGTGTCCATGATGCCCATAAAATAATCCACGTCCTGGAGCTCATTTCAAATAACAAAGAATTTGTTTTAGAAGCACTCAATGGTTGACTGTTGGGGAAGACATAAAGCGGCTGACAACACTGACCGAATACGCAATGTCGAGGCGAGTCATTGTAAGATAATTCAACTTCCCCACAAGCCTCCTATACCTCTCAGGATCATGAAATGGTTCACTGTCATTCCTTGCAGGCTATATGTTAGGAGTCATTAGGGTACTACATTGCTTAGCCCCTATTTTTCCTGTTTCTTTCAACAAATCAAGAACATGCTTTCTTTGGGATAGGAAGATCCCTTTCTTGTTTCTTATGACTTTAACCCCTAAGAAGTATTCTGAAATCCTTTGTCTAAAAGTGGGAGTGCAAGAAAGTCTTGAGACTAGATATGTCTGGGCTATCGCTCCTAGTAATCACAATGTATAAACATATACCGCAAGTAGAATGATGTCATCCTTAGATCGCCTGTAAAACACTGTGTGATCAGACTTGCTTTTCTTCATTCCATATTTCAAAACAACTTGACTAAACCTGCTAAACCACGCTCGAGGGCTCTGTTTCAGACCATATAGTGACTTCCGGAGCCGACATACTTTCCCATACTCCCCCTGAGCAACAAACCTAGGTGGTTGCTCCATATAAACCTCTTCCTGAAGAGTACCATGAAGAAAAGTTTTTTGATATCCAACTGGTGTAGCGACCAATCATGAGTGGCTGCCAAGGAGATCAGCAAATGAACTGAGGTAAGTTTGGCAACAGGAGAAAATGTATATGAGTAATCAATACCATAAGTCTGAGCATATCCTTCTGCAACGAGACGGGCTTTCAGTCGGTCCACAGACCCATAAGGATTGAATTTAACTGTAAATACCCACTTGCACCCAATAGCTTTCTTACTGATAGGTAAATCCACTAATGTCCAAGTGCCACTATGATCAAGAGTATTTATCTTTTCTATCATGACATTAAGCCACCGACGATGGGCCACAGTTTCACGAACTTTTTTAGGAATGGATACAGAGTCTAGTTTGGCCAAAAAAGAATAAGAAGGAGACGACAAGTGATTGTAGGAAACAACTGAAGCAATAGGATAAGTACACTGACATTTACCTTTTCGAAGAGCAATAGAAAGGTTAGGAGTAGGAGCACTGGAGCTTGGATCTGGCAACGAAGCAGATGGTGAAGGACATAAATCTAAACATGCATCTGGAGGTTGTCGTCTAGTGTAGACATGGACAATAGGGGGTTGAGTAGAAGCTGGAGGAGGTGCAAGAGTATCTATAGCACTACAAGAAAATTCCTGAATTCCAACGGAATTTTTCCGTTGGAATTTTGTCAAATTCTGTTGGAATTTTTAATTCCAACGGAAATTTCAATAGAATTTGGATCGTTAGAAAAAAGCTGTTGGAATTCAAAATTCTAACGAAAAAATAATTCTAACGGAAATTCCAATGGAATTTTACCGTTGGAATTTTGAATATATTTTAAAAATATATTTTTTTTATTTTTTTAAAAAAATTCAAAAATGATTTTTTGGTTTTTAAAATTCCAACGGAATGAAATTTCCATTGGAATTTCTTAAGTTTTGTTTTTTTGTTTTTTGTTTTTAGTAATTTCCTAAATAATATTTGTTAAAAATCAAAATATACCATTTACAAATATCCGTTTTATTAAATAATTTCTATAACACAAATATCCAATTCATTCAATAATTCTTATAAGTTAATAATGTATTGAGTACAAAAATTTAAATCTCAAATAATTCCTAAATGGTCTTGTGGCAACTGCTCTTCTGCTCATTCAAGAAAACAATTGCAGAGGTTTGCAAACTTCACTGCAGCAACACTTCTATTAGCAGCAAGTAGAATCCACGGCTTCCTTGGGACATCATTCACTACCAAAGACTCTCCTTTGAATTTATAAGTTTTGGGAAGGCCATCACCCAGAGATTGAAACAACTTCACAAGACTTCTTTGCACCTATGAAAGCAAAACTCATTATTCGAACCGGTAATCTTAACATCTGTATGAGTACTGAGATGAAATTTTAGACAAGAGAAAGCAACAGAAACTTGATCATTGCATTTATCTTTCATATTTGAATTTCAAGTAATATGAAGAGATTCAAGACTCTACTTAATTTTTCTCTTTCTAACCTGTGGAACTCCAAATACCTATGGACTTAAATATTATTTAAAGGCATACAAGTTAAAATTGCAATATTTGATTTATTTGCTTATTTATTTTTATATAAGCTTTTGCCTTGGTACTTGCATCATGCACTCTGGAGTTTCAAGCATTCACATTTTAAAGGAAAGGCTAGGATGAGATAATGGCATAGGAATAAGTAAATTGATAGAGAACAATTCTACTTGATCCTCGAGCCAGTGCCTTTGCTACTATCGGGGAGAATTATTGTTTGCCAAGAAGAACTAGAAGAATTGGTTAGGCTTGAACAAGGGGGACCCTCCAAGTTGTTGAGGGTGTATGAGAGGAGAAAGAAGAGTGGTCCGGAAGTGGGGGGAAGTTAGTTGGTTAGCAACATGTGTGTGCAAGGGGGGTCAGGGGTTTTTAAGGGAAAGGGAGTGAGGGAAAGGGCATGCAGTTATTTTCTGTCTTGTGTTTAGGGAAAGAGAGGCTACTTCTTGGAGAGGTTAAGGAGCTGAATTAACACTACCCTGCAGTGGCAAAGGTGTGGAGTGTTATAAAACTCCGGTGACCTATTCTCTATTCTTATTCTGTGCTTGTCTGAATATTAATACCTAACAATTTGGTTCCGTTGCTAGGAGACAAAATGATGGGGACTAGCGAAGGTACAGAATCATGGGAAAAAATGATTGAAGGTTTCTCTGAGACAGATGGAAAATTCAAAGTGACAGGAATGACCATTAACAAACTCACACAGAAACTTCATGGGGTTGAGGTTTTGAAAGATCGGATGGAAGAAATGGCCGACGGTTTTGAACAAATGAAGTCGATGATGAAGGCGTTGGCTCAAGAAGTGAACCAACGAACACATGTACACGACTCTGGGAAGAATCCATTGACAATGTCAGAAGATCGCAGAACTGAGTTCAGTGACACAGGGAGACAGCAACCTCCTCCTCAGGATGAACGTCGTCGAACCATTGATGGAGACAGCCTCTGGGGAGATGAGTTCCGACTTGCCCTCAACCGGATTGAGCTCCCAAATTTTGATGGCAGTGACCCAGCAGGTTGGCTTGCCAGAGCTGCCAAATATTTTGAATTACAAAATACCAATCCAGAACTCAAAATCCAGCTTGCTTTCGTGTGCATGGAGGGACCAGTGGTGAGTTGGTTTCGATGCTTACGCAAACGAATGCCAAATTTGTCCTGGGAGATGTTGGCTGAGGAGTTGATACGGAGATACAGTGGCCGGAAGGCAGAGAATCCATATGAGCTGCTCGCTACCATAAAACAAACGGGGACGGTGGAAGAGTTTGTCCAAATGTTCGAGGACGTCGTGGCCTTGGTGCCGGAGATGCCAGAGGCGCAGATTTTGGGATACCTCATGCATGGTCTTGATGAAGTTATCCGACGGAGGGTGAGAATTCACAAACCCAAAGATGTCGCATGAGCTATTGAGCTAGCACGGGACATCGAAGACGACATTCATGGGGGAACGATGATGAAGACTGGGCAACGCCCAGTAAACCAGGTGACAGGGATGACCGGTTTCGGATCGGACTCGGGGGTGGGCTGGTTGGGTCGAAACAGAGGACCACATCTCCACCGGCCCAATCACTCTGGGCCTCTTGGGACAAGCAGGTCGAGGTTTCTCCACCAGTCCCATGGGTCGAAGCCCCACCCATCGCAAAACACAGAGACCCAACGCACAACAGGGGTGCACTCGAGCTCGACAGCAGCAAGGGCCAATGGCAGCCATGGCTCTTCTTCATATCGTGCACGAGGTAGACATCTGCCATACCAGGAATATGTGCGTCGGAGGGATGAAGGTAAGTGCTTCCAGTGTGGTCAACCATACGGACCCACCCATAGATGTCCAGAGAAACACCTCTGTCTCATCATTCTCGGAGAAAATAAGGGGGTGCCTTTGGAGGAGGAGCTCGCCTTATTGGATGCCAGTTTCACTCCGGAAGAAGATACCAAGGTTGACTCTGAGCTTGAAGGTGAAGTTTTCAATCTTTCATGTTCCTCTATTGGAGGATTTTCTCGTCCCCAAACAATGAAGGTGTCGGGGGAAATTGATGGGAACCAGGTTCTGATCATGGTAGACTTGGGTGCTAGCCACAATTTTTTTATCTTCAGACTTAGCCCAAAGAATCAAATCGAGGGTGATTGAAACACCGGAATTCCTAATTAAACTGGGAAATGGACAATATCAATCAGCAAAAGGAATGGCCCACAATTGAGTATGAAGATACAAGGACTCACGATGATTGCAGATTATCAATTGTTTCCTTTGGGAGGGATAGATATCATTCTAGGCATGGCCTGGTTAGAAACATTGGGAGATATGAAGGTGAATTGGAAAGAACTAGTGATGTCTTTTGATTAAGGGGGAAAACGTGTTACCTTGCAAGGTAATGCCACTCTTGGTAGGACTCAACTTTCACATAGAGCTCTACTTAAGGAATTAGAGTGTGATGACGAAGGGATGGTGTTGCTGTTTTCTCAGGAGGAGTTGAAAACATGGAAAATAAGGGATTCAATATATACGGATGCTACACAGGCAGGAAATGTGGTAACTCTAACTACGAAACAGAGGGACCACATGACTCAGCTCCTAAGTATGTTTGACGGAGTGTTCCATGAGCCGCAAGGACTACCCCCTCTTCGAGAAACAGATCATGCAATTTCCCTTGAACCAGGAATCAAAACTGTGAATGTGAGGCCATACCGATATGCTCATGTATAGAAAAATGAGATTGAAAAATTAGTGGAGGAAATGTTAAGGGCAGGAATCATAAAGACAAGTAATAGCCCCTACTCTAGTCCAGTTCTTTTAGTGAAGAAAAAGGATGGAAGCTGGAGGTTTTGTGTGGATTATAAAGCTTTGAACAAGGTCACCATACCGGATAAATATCCAATTCCGGTAATAGAGGAGTTACTAGATGAATTGAGCGGGGCATGTTTTTTTTCTAAATTAGACTTGCGCTTGGGTTACCACCAAATCAGGGTCAGAGATGAGGATGTACAGAAGACAGCATTTCGTGCCCACCACAGTCACTACGAGTTTTTGGTGATGTTGTTCGGGCTGAGCAATGCGCCAGCAACCTTTCAAGCGACTATGAACGCTGCCTTCAAGCCTTTCCTACTCAGATTCATCTTGGTATTTTTCGATGACATTTTGGTATATAGTAGGAATTGGCAAGATCATTTAACACACTTGAGAGTAGTGTTAGAGGTCTTACAGCAGCAGGAATTTTTTGCCAATCGGAAGAAGTGTAGTTTTGGAGAAAAATCCATAGGGTACCTTGGCCACGTAATTTCTGCCACTGGGGTTTATATGGATCAAGAAAAAATCAAGAGTGTTTTGAATTGACCAATTCCCTCAACAATCAAGGTAGTCCGGGGTTTCTTGGGTTTAATCGGCTACTATAGGAAATTTATTCGGGATTATGGGAAGATTGCAAGACCACTGACTGATATATTAAAAAAGGGAAATTTCCATTGGAATGAGGCAGCAACTGAAGCTTTCAAGCAGCTGCAACAGAGGCTGATCACAGCTCCAGTCCTTGCTTTACCGGATTTCCTCAAAATGTTTGTAGTCGAATGTGATGCCTCCAGGAAGGGGTTAGGGGCGGTTCTAATGCAAGAAGGAAGACCAGTGGCCTATTATAGTAAGGGACTATCTGACCAAGCCCTTGCAAAGTCAGTATATGAGAAAGAATTAATGGCTCTAGTCTTATCTATTCAACACTGGAGGCCATATTTGATGGGGAGGAAGTTTCTAGTCTTCACTGACCAGCAGAGCTTAAAATTCCTTTTAGAACAAAGGGTCACATCCCCCAACCAGCAAGATTGGCTTGCTAAATTGCTGGGGTACACCTTTGACATCAAATACAAACTGGGGAAGGAGAATAGGGCAGCTGATACGCTGTCCCGCAAGGAAGACAAGGAAAGTGAGGGTGAACTTTTGATTCTATCACAGCCACGGTGGCTGGAGGCTGACCAGATAAATGAAGAGGTTTTGGCAGAACCTAGACTTAAAAAAATAATAGAGGAGCTACAGGAAAACCCTACTTCAAGACCAGTATACTCTTTGGTCAATGGAAGACTCTTTTATAAGGGAAGGATGGTGCTTTCAGCTTCCTCTAAGTGGATTCCTCAGTTGCTGACTGAGTTTCATTCTTCTCCAGTGGGAGGGCATGCTGGAGTGCAGAAGACTTACCGTTGTTTAGCTTCTAATTTATTTTGGCAAGGCATGATGCAAACGGTCATCAAGTTTGTAGCTGAGTGTGGGATATGTCAACAACAAAAATACCTAGCTATGTCTCCGGCTGGACTTCTGCAACCTCTACCAATTCCAAGAGCAATTTGGGAGGATGTAAGTATGGATTTCATTACAGGGTTGCCCAAATCTCATGGCTATGATGCTATAATGGTAGTTGTGGACAGATTATCTAAATATGGGCATTTTGTAGCATTGAAACACCCTTTCACAGCTCAAACAGTATCAGGGCTGTTTGCTAAGGAAATTGTGAAGTTACATGGGATCCCTAGCTCAATTGTAAGTGATAGGGACCCCATATTCACTAGTCGATTCTGGACCGAATTATTCAAATAGTAGGGGACAGTCTTGAAGATGAGTTCAGCTTATCACCTAGAAACGGACGGACAAACGAAAGTTATGAATAGAAGCCTAGAAACTTACCTACGTTGTTTTTCTAGTGAACAACCGAAACAGTGGGTCACGTGGCTACACTGGGCGGAGTTTAGCTACAACACTTCAGTCCATAATGCAGCTGGAAAGACACCTTTTGAACTGGTCTACGGGCGTAAACCTCCCACTATTTTGACATTTTTATCAGGGGAATGCTTGGTAGAATCTGTGACAAATGAATTGCTGGACAGAGATGAGATTTTGAGACAGTTAAGGTATCATCTGGAAAGGGCACAGCAAAGGATGTGTGTGGAAGCAAACAAGGGTAGGAGGGCTGTGGAGTATGGGGTAGGTGACTGGGTTTATCTAAAGTTGAGGCCATAAAGACAAATTTCAGTAGCTCGTAGGGTTTGCCCAAAGCTAGCTGCCCGTTACTATGGGCCATTCAAAGTCTTGACAAAGATTGGGCAGGTGGCCTATAGACTACAGCTTTCGGAAACAGCTAGGATACACCTTATGTTCCATGTTTCCTTGCTGAAAAAAGCAGTGGAGAATCAACTAGTGAATCCCACAATCCCTACCAATCTAAATTTCTAAACTACAGCTGTGACACTAGAGGAAGTTCTGTAGTACAGAGTCACTACCAGAAATAAACAGAAAATTCCTCAAGTCCTAATAAAATGGTTGGGACAATCGAGTGAAGATGCTACTTGGGAGGACTCTTAGCTCATCCGAGGCCAATTTCCAGAATTTAGCCTTGAGGACAAGGCTGTTACCCCAGGGGGAAGTATTGTTAGCCAAAAAGAATTAGAATAATTGGTTAGGCCTGAACAAGGGGGACCCTCCAAGTTGTTGAGGGTGTATGAGAGGAGAAAGAAGAGTGGTCCGGAAGTGGGGGGAAGTTAGTTGGTTAGCAACATGTGTGTGCAAGGGGGGTCAGGGGTTTTTAAGGGAAAGGGAGTGAGGGAAAGGGCATGCAGTTATTTTCTGTCTTGTGTTTAGGGAAAGAGAGGCTACTCTCTTGGAGAGGTTGAGGAGCTGAATTAACACTACCCTGCAGTGGTAGAGGTGTTGAGTGTTATAAAACTCCGGTGACCTATTCTCTATTCTTATTCTGTGCTTGTCTGAATATTAATACCTAACAACTATTAATCAATATGCTGCTGGTACACTCTTCGTCCCTATTATGGAGTCTGTTATGACAGTTGAATAGTGTCATACTACCACAGAAAGCTTGACACTGGTGTTTATTTGGTTTTCCATGATTATATAGACAGATAGAAAACAGATATGTCAAGTTGCCAAAAAAATATCTACTGCAAAATAAAATATCACTGCAGGAATAAATTAATACATAATCATTTTTGGCAAATAGCCAACATATTTCTCCTCTCTTCTCAAAACATCTGATTTGCAATTAACTATGCATGAGCAATGATCTTGTACACTTAGATGTCAGAGAAAAGACTCAGGTGTAAATATCAAGGCAAAATACACCATGATAAAAGAAACTAAGAAACCACAACAAAGCATTTCAGTGAAATCCCCAGATTTGGAAGTGATAATAATTGTTAATGATGTTAACCAACTTAAGTAGAAGGTTTCAGGAAATGCATAGCCATCAGTGCTGAGCATCACTTGCAAATTTTTTAATTTGAGACATTATATAGCATCAGCACAGAGTAGAGTTTTGACTCTGTGTGTGTGTGTGTGTGTGTACAAAAGGAAATGCAAGTTTGACATACAAAAGCTGTTTGGTATTCCTAGAAGTGGAAAAGGCAACTCAATTCAATGTGTTCTCAGAGTTCAAGTAACCTTGTCAATTTAATCTACTTAAAACAGTTAAAAATTCAAATGATTTTAGATTAACTTAACTATGAGCAATTATTCTAATCTCTAGTATCAACATAATCATGTTCATGTAATCCTAAACAAGCAGCTCTTACCACATTATGCTTTAAAGAACCAAATCCAACAGCTTGTCCCAGCATCTTTTATTCAAATCAAATAAACCTTATGAGATCTAAACGTAAGGCATAGATAGTAAGAAAAAAGAATTGAAAGGTTTAGATATATCACTGACTAACTGACTAGCTGCCTCCTTAATGTGAATCCTTTTGCAATTTCAGTTTTTCTAGTCTTCTATAATAGCATTTACAAAAAATCAAGGCTTGCTCAATATTCCTTAGCCACCATTATTTTAGACCTATATTCTCCTTGTCGCACATTATACAAAAAACAACAATCATGTATGTAATGCATGATGCTACATGGGAAACACAAATTTAAATAAAGTTCAGCTAAAGCAAAAGAAAATCCAAAAAGGAACATAACCAAAAACCTTTTCAATCAAATCCAAAACATCTTGGTTGTCTATAAATTCAATGTGACTCCAGTTGATTTCTTCTTTGCTATACTCCTCCTGCTCCATCTTAAATACATGTTGTAATAAATGACAAGACAGAAAAATTACAAGGAATGGAGAAAGAATAAGACACTAGGGCACTAACTTAGTGGATGCAAATTAACATAGCATAAGACACACTTGCGTACCTCATTAAAATGTTGTTGAAGCTTTTCATTTGCAAAATTAATGCAAAATTGCTCAAAACTGTTAGAGACAAATGTTACTGGATTAAGTGAAAGTTCATATTGAGAAAACTACCAATTTAAATTAACAGCAGCAGAAGAAAAGACAATATAATTGCAAGTATAAACAAAAAGAACCATAAAATGACAATATGGCTAATATTTGAAGATTCTACTTCAAGGAGAAAAATTAGTCACAAACTTCCTATATTCCATTAAGATTAAACGTAAATAATGAAAAATTCCAAGAAAGTATCAATGCAAGGACAACAAATTTCACCATCCAATGTTGTACTCAAACTCAACTTCAAATTTATCAGAGGAGCAACTTGGGAAACAAATGAATCTGTACAGAAGCAATAAAAGCAGTCCCGATAAATTTGCCTCTTTCAGCCTAGCAAGTACTGGAAAGTAATTTCAAAAACATAATATCTATATCTAAAATATTATATTGCACTCCTCCACAAACTTTACAACATAAAACTCTATATTTCTCAGAAAAATTTAGCCTTAGAGAAAAGCATTGAAACGCAAAATTAGCTTAAATTTCTGGTTCCAATCTTGCAGGAAATGAAAAAAAGATGGGCTAGGGTTCAAGAGTGGAAGAATACCATTAGTTGGATCTGCCCTCTGATGCGCTGAACCAAATCGATCTCAAAGCGAAGAATCTCAGGAGCCGCCTTCTTGTTGCACCAGGCTCTCTTCAGAAGCTCAACGTCGGTCGTCGAAATCAAGCTCTTGTAATCGTCCATCGGCAGCGAACCCGAATCCATTGTTCCCTACACTTTTCCTCTTCCACCGTCGTCTTCAATTTCTTCAAGAATTTTGTTTCGGGGGCAAAACTATAAGAAAATACCGCGCACTTGGCCTATTTAGAGAGAGCAAATGGTGAAATGAATTGTGAAAGGGAGAAGGGAGAGCTGGAAATAACTTACCAAAAATTCTAACGGTATTATTCTAAAAATTACTGTAGTAATTTCCGTGAGAATCAAAAAAAAAATTAAAAAAAAATTGAAAAAAATGGAAAAAACAATTCTAACGGTAAATTCTAACGGTAATATAATTCCATTAGAATTTTCAAAAGAAAATTTCTGTTGGAAGTTTCAAAAATTCCAACGGTATTTTATTCCGTTGGAAAATGATCTTTTTTTTTTTTGTAGTGTAGGTAGGTGAGAGCATGGAATAGTATAAACTAATAAATCATCATCCTCCGCCTGACTATGGGGTCAGGTATCGTGAACAAAGCAGATACTTCCAAACATGCAGAGTGCAATAGGGAACACAAATTTAGATGGAAAAAGAACATAACAGGTAAGTGCCCCATTGAGAACAGAATTTGTGTAGGCATCCGACCTCTCGAGATACCCGACCTCCAACTCAGGCATCGTCAAGTTCTTTTTTATTTTTATGTGAAAAAATTAGTTCATGTTATACATTTAAAGTACCGAAAATACAACCATACCTTTCGAGTTTTAAGTTCAACTTTAAACCATTTACGAATGCATTCCCTTAAACCTTTAATTGCAAAAACCAACTTTTATTACTTGTGAGCAAACTTAAATTTTGGAGTAAATTATGTTAACCTCCTTTGAGATTTGAGAAAATTACACAGACCACCCCCCCCCCCTTTTTTTTTTAGAAATGACACTAAACTCCCTTATTTAATAATTTAACATGAATTCTCATTCTTTATCAGTAAGTTACATATACCACCAATCTGTTTTAGTTCCTTTTTTTCTTCTTGGGTAATATCTGGTTGTTTAGTTAACACAAACCTCTATCTAAAACTGTATATGCTGGTCTACATATTTGTCCATAATTTTAGTCAAAGAGATTCAACCCAAGACCTTAATTAGGGAATTATTTCATATCTAATAGTTATTCTGACCAAATCCAAAAAATTTAACCATTTTATTGACTCTCTATTAACTTGCAGAGGTTATAGTCAATGATTTTCTCTACGTTGTTCAGTTTCCTAATTGGTTCTCTCTTTCTTTGTTCTAGATCTTTGTCTTATATTTATACTTTTCTAAAGTGGGTTGTTGTGATGTGAAGAATATGCTAAAGTGGGTTGAGTAGGTTCCTTAATTTATTTGTATTAAACCTCTTTCGAACAGGCACTTTGACCCCAATAATACAGTTGAGAAACTTATTTACATATGTAAGGTAGTTTCAAACTTAATTACCAGAATAATGAACTTTTGAAATATTTGAAAATTCAAAAAAATATATATATATATATATTGCTAGCAAGTGCAGGGTCCACTGAACACGTTGGGGGCCACGCGGCACGTTAGGGCTGGACACACCGTGAGCCCCACGGCATGTCCCAATTTTGTCCCATTACCTTGCATGTTTCAGTCCATGTTGACGTGTGTCAGTGTGCCTCAGTCAGCAACAATTTGACCGGCCTCCCCTGCTCGACACTTGGCAGCATTCGAGCCAACCTTTTAGAGGTCCAATGAGAGCATGACACATGGCAGGCCGGTGCATGCAGGTTGCTTCCTTTCTTCCTTCTTCCTCTGCACTTCCTCTCCCATTTCTCCATCAAATTTCTTTCTTCTTCCTATGTTGCTCATAGTTTCCTCCTCTTTGTTCTTAAACTTCAAATTTGCTCTATTATTTTGATCAATATTTTTTGTTCTTGCTTGCATCTTTACATTGTTATTCTTATTGTAGTCCCTACTTGAGATTATTTTCTTTTGCTACAAAATCAAGATGCGCCACAGCTCCCATGGCATGACCGGTGAAAACACGCCGCCGGTCTCATGGCATGTTCGGTGGGCCCCGTACCTCCAGCACTATTTTTTTTTTTAAATTTTTAAAAAGTACATTATTCTGATAATTAAGCTTGAAACTACCTTACAAATGTAAATAAGTTTTTCAACTGCATTATTGGGGTCAAAGTGCCCTTTGGAACATCCTTAAAGTGAGGGGAAACTCCTATGGGAAGAAAGAAAAAGTAATTTAAAATGTTAAAAATAATCTATAGCAGTTTGTAATTTTCCTAGCTCATTTGTACAGTTTGAATATTCAAATTGTTTTGATAGGGTTATAATATAATTTTGGCGTAATATAAATTAAATATGGATTTTTTAAAGTGAGGGATACATTTTAAAGGGATAAAGTATGACAATCTTCACGGGACTAGATCCAGTAATGTTGCTACCATCTTATTTTGCTTAAATTTAAATCGTTCATCTCATTAAAAAAACTTTCAACGGCTTAGATAATACCACGTTATCATTTTCATAAAAAAAAAATTCTCCCCGCTCTTCTCTTTCTCCCCCAAGAATTCTTCTTGCTCGTTCACATTCATTCTTCATTTCAGATTTTTTCTTCATCATCTAGCATCATCATCCTCTGATGTTATCGCCACCATCAGAGGGAAAAACCCAGAAAAGAGGTTGCGCGAGAGAGGGGACGAAGGGAGACTGAGATGCACCTCTGCCGGTGGTAGCAAGGTGAACGAGCAAGATGAATATCTGGGGAAGACACACTAATGCTTTGCAAGCCAACAATGGGTAGAAGTTTTTTTCTTTCTTGTTAGTTCTGCAATGCTTGATTTTGGTTTCTGTGGGTACAAAATCAAGGCGCTTTGCTGATTTTCTCCCAAATTTTCATTTTTTCTTTTCTTTTTGATTTTGAGTTTTGTTGGTACAGAACAAATGGCAATTGTTGATTTCTGATTTCCTTTCATGTATGCCCACAACTTGTTTGAGGTGGATTTATGAAGAACTTCCTCCTAAATTCAAGGACAGGCTCCAGACCATTTATTTCATCCATCCTGGGCTTCGTTCACTTTCTTCCATTCCCTAAATTGCCGGTTACAATTTCAACTTTTATTTTCTTTTTGTTTAATTTTTTTTTATTTCTTGGTTACCTTGGTCTGGATGGTGGATACACTGGATATGTTTCTTCTACTTTCCTATCGATAAACTTTGTTCTATTCTTCTGTTTCTCTGGTAACCTATTTTGGAACTGGAGCATTGATTAGATTCTTAGACCTTTTGCTTTAAGTTTAGGCTTTCCTGATTATGACTTGAAGTCTTGAACTTTCTGAATGAATTAATTTTGCTCAGTCTATTTGGAGCCTTTCTTTGTAGAAGTTGAATGTGATGAATTTATTGATTGATTGATTGATTCCTAATTTATCCAAGGTCTGGAAACAAGGAAAAGTAATAGTTGGAAATAGTTGCTAGTGAAAGATTGGTTTGAATTGTCCTTAGTTCTTGACACTTCAAAATTTCCAGGTACAGAACTTGAATGTGGATTTGATGTTGTCATTTATATTACGTTTGGAAGAAAGGTTCAAAGTTTGCCCTGGGATCAAGGCTAGTCATTGCTATCTTGGCCGATTTTTCTTGACTGGAGGGTAAGTTGCCTGTTGATTACTCGATGGAAAATGAAAATTAAAAAGCAAAATATTGATGTAGGACCATTTTTGACAACCTACGATAAGCTATCTGATGAAAGGGTGTTATTATTTAGAAAGTTATATACATGTGGAATCATATTGCAGCAGCTACAATTTTCATTAATGAATTGCTCTCTTATCATGCCAGTGATTTATGGTATCTTGTAACTCTATATTAAATGTTTCCTATTTTTTTCATTTTCTTTTCCATAATTCTGTTTCCCTATCTCTCTCTTTTAGATTACATTGCAAAATAAAGTATGTAAGCCGCCTTCAGTACCTTTGGGAATATATAAAGAAATGAGAGGTTGAGATACCTGAATTTGTGAAAAGTCATGATGATATTTTGGAGCATAAACCACTCACAGATTATGGCATTGAACCAGACCCTTTTCATTTAATTGAGATGCCTTCAATAGCGTATTCATTTGGGAGATACCAGGAGAGATGGACAGCAAGGGAGTATGCGTCTTAGTTTGGTTTCTTAATATCATAGTCTGCTTAATCTTTTTGATGCACTCAAACTTTGTACAGAATGGTTCTGATGTATTTCATATCCTCCTCTGGTGTAATTTCCAAACATACTAAATGTTAAAGAGAAACTTTTGAGTTTGGTAATCTATGAAAATAAAAAATGCTCTACGTTTTCATTTGATTATACATTCATGAATGCACTACCTTGGTCATGTTATCTGGCCTGCTACTTATGTTCCCCTACTGTAATTCATTTCTCTTTATTTATTTACAAATTGTGGTATATGGTAAATAAGTTCAAAGCATACAGCATTTTCAGATTTGAAAATATTGCATTCTTCTATTTGTTTTGGCATTATCATTGTCTTTGTACTCTTAAGTATTGTGGTAAGAAATGGTTCTAAAATTTTGCGTCCTATCAAAAGCGTTATTGGAATATAAACAATTATCCGCTTTGGTTCTACGAGTTAAAGTTCTGCTTCTTACTCCTTTACTCTTTAGCTAATTTCACATTGTGGCTACAGTTGTTTATGAATTTTTCTTATCTTGTTTTATTTTTCTTTTGTAGTTTCTAGACCAAATCATTTAACTCGATTGTTTGATATTTTGTTGAATACAAGGTTCTGTTATAAATCCCTTGTTAAAGAAATTTTCTTATCTTCAAATGTTAACAATGATTTTGATCGGAATAAATGCTTTCATAAACATATTAGGTATTATTTGCAAGAAAACAGTATTGCAATCTTCTTCCCAATGATACCAATAAAATAAAATTTTATTTTTGCTGAAATACTAATTTGTTTCTTGACAAATGTCTAACGCAATTTTTTTATGGGAAGTAGGTCTTTTACAACAATTTTTCAAAAGTAGTATGAACTTTAAAGCACCCTAAGACAAAATTAGAAAGAAATCATCCACCTCATTTTTGATTGTTTTCCAGCCCTTATAGAAATCCCTGACATTTAAGTCCAATGTAATAGTATCAAGGTCATTATATATTTGCAATTCTTCAAACTAGTTCAGATTTACAATCTTCTTTATCCTTTGTTTTGTAAAACATTTATTTTCCTATTCACATAACTTAAATAAGATTTTTGTTCTCTGCATCATATTTCAGTTATCATTTTGAGTTGTGAACCGAAGGTACATGGCCACGAAATGAACAATGTTGAAGATAGTGGCACAGAGATGATGATGCATCCTTACAATGAGATGGAAAGGCCTGGCTCAAGCCTGGAAGGTGAACATAATGCAGGGGAAGCTTTGCCAGAAAATGAAAATTTCATTGCAGTGAACGAGTTTGGATCAGAAAATGATTCATTTTATTTAGCAGAAGATAGTGTGTTAGAGAAGGAAGAGCTCACTTTACAGGAGTCTGAAATAGCATTTACCAATTTGCACAACATTCTTACAGAGAATGCCCTGAAATATTAATTCCTCAGTAAACTAGTTGATCAATTTGGCCTAGTACAAATCTACGAAAAAAATTATGGGTTTTTGTAACTATGTCAAATTTTTTTTCTAAAACTTACAATTCATTAGGTATTTTCATCAAACAGGTTGTGGGCATAGATGAAAGGAAAGCAAAATTCAGCAACTGCCATTGGTTCCGTACCAACAGAACTGAAAATCAAAAAGAAAAGAAAAAATGAAAATTTGAGAGAAAATCAACAAAGCGCCATTGATTTTGTACCCACAGAAACTAAAATCTAGCATTGCAGAACTAACAAAAAAGAAAAAAATTTCTACCAATTGTTGTCTTGCGAAGCATTAGTGTGTCTTCCCCGGATATTCGTCTTGCTCGTTCACCCTGCTACCAACGGCAGTAGAGCCACCGGCAGAGGCGCATCTCAGTATCCCTCCGTCCCCTCTCTCGTGCAAGCTCTTTTCTGGGTTTTTCCCTCTGATGGTGGCGATAACATTGGAGGATGATGATGCTAGATGATGAAGAAAGAATCTGAAATATATGAAGAATGAATGTGAACGAGCAAGGAGAATTCTTGGGGGAGAAAGAAAGAGCGGGCAGAATTTTTTTTTATGAAAATGATGACGTGGCATTATCTAAGCCGTTGAAAGTTTTTAATGAGATGAACGATTGAGATTTAAGAAAAATGAGATGGTCATGGCTGGATCGGGTCCCAATCCTCACAATTCATTATTTTCAAGGGCTAAGATAATTACATTTACAAATCAATTTATTAAAATTAATTTTTAAAAATAATAAATACATAACCATTAAGGATTTATATTTGGTATATTGTTGTTGAACATTCAAAATTCACTATGTACCAAAAAATGTCACTTGTCTTATTTTTAATTTAATTTTATTTTTTAATATTTTGGTTACGACTCTAAATTTAAACATAAAATTTACAAATCCTGAGAATTACCGCAATACTACTTAGTCATATCTCATTTGACTCTTATTTCTTATTTTAGTTTCACGGTTATTGACACTTTTTTTTTTTTAAATGAAAACGAAATAAAAACAAAAATATCCCGTCTCCCTTCCTTTTACCAAAAATCTCCATGTCCATCAAACTCAACGGCATCACTGTCTATCTGCACCACCACAGCAGTCATAATCAACATCATCAGCTTCAGCCTCTAGTGCTTCAACTTTTCAACACTCGGCAAAGACAATGGCAGCTTATTTCTGTTTTATTATTTTTTAATTTTAAAATAAAAGAAAAAGGGCGTCAACCGCTGTTAGACTAAAACTTAAAAAAGACAGATGGCATTTCTTGGTGTACACTGGAAGTGTACCAAATATAAATCCAACGGTAATAATTAGGTGTAGCTTGTTGGTAAATTAAGCTTTATGTAAAACAAATTCTAAGGTAATGTTAGTGATTTGGACTTTACTAAAAACACTAGTGGCCAGGACATACCAAAACCCAAGCGAAGACCATATCTTAAGAAACTAATATATATATATATATCAAACCGTTAATTACTTTCTCTCACACAACTCTATTAATAAAACTGCCATTAATTACTTTTTCTCTCTTTTCTTCTTAACCCATTTTCTCTGCCTCGGCAAGAAGACTACCGTAGATGATGAAAGTAAAACCAAAAACTGCAAATTCTATTTCCAAGATTGAAAACGGGGCATTTTGATAGAAATATTACAATTAGTAAAAATATTTACACAAATATTGCAACTTTCAAACTATTTACACAAATATTACACTTTTTAATAATTCAAAAATAAAAAAAAAAAGTTTTTCGGACGCGTGGGGCTCACCGGACACGCCGTAGGCCTCATGGCGTGTTCCACGTGGACACGCCGTGTCCGAATGAGACAAAATCTCACCATCCCTGCTGGCTTGTGGGCCCCGTGTCAGTGAAAAAGTAATTCGTGGCAGTGAAAAAACTGAGTAGTGGCGTGTTGCGAAGGAACACGCCGCTACTCTCATGGCACGTCCGAACAGAAGCCGCCACGTGGCATACGCGATTTGTTTTCTGAGTAATGGCGTGTCCGGGGCCCATGGCGTGTCTGAATACTATATAACCCGACCTCTGTGAAGAGTTCATTTGTGCCGAGAAAAAATTGAGAGAACATCAAGTTAGAGAGTCTTGAGCGACCAGCAAAGGCATTCAGTAGTTTTCAGATTTCAGTTTTGAGGATAAAAGTGCTTGTCTAAGGTTCTGTTCAAAGTTTGTGAAGCAATATTCTACAAGGTGCGTTAAAATTTTAATTATTGTTTAATTGTAATAGTTAATTTTTTTTTAGTTGTATGATTTATATACGTTAATTTGAAAGTGTTAATATAAATATAATATTATAAAATATAATTTTTAATTTTTTTTAGAAGATAGATAATATTTAGTAATAATATATTTTTAGCTTAATATTGTAAATTGTACATGATATATTTGGTTTAAAATTTAGGATAAAAATGTTGATTTTCATATACTATAATGGCCGAGTGTATAATGGAGAGTTAGGAGTCACGTATGAAAGTGCTAATCCTGTATGCATGATGTTGAAGCATCGAATTAGACTACATAGTCTGAAGGAAGTGATACACCAAAAATTACATCTTGCTCCTAATACAATGATATCTAATATGAAATATAGATTTCCCATGTCTGCCAACCCTTTGTATTATGGTGCTATTGACCTCATGGGTGATGAGGATGTAATGTGCATGTATGAAAGTCATTCAAAGCATGCTAATCTTGGAGCAATGGAACTTTATGTGGAGACAGACGCTGCAGAGCATGGTGATACCGGTGTTCAGATTGATGAAGTTGATGCAGGTGGGCTAAGTTCAATGCCAGGTTCAATACCTTGTTCAATTCAGGGGTATAATGAAACAAATTTTGTCTTTGATCAATGTTATCAACCACATGTTGACTCAGCTGAATTTCAAACTGGCATGCCTAGTTCGAGTCAAACTCCTCAGCCACCAGAAAGTCATGACTATGGTTGGGATGATGCTTGGTTTAATTCAAATATATTGCAGGGACGGGGCATCGAGGAACAGGAAACTGCTGTAAATATAGAAGGACATAACGACTTTCAAATTAGTGGTGCTAATTCTCCAATTGATCCTCTTATTAGTGACGAAGATGATGAAGATGCGATCATAGAGGAAGATGAATCCTATAGTGACGAAGAAAGTGAACGTAGTTTAGATTTGAATGTATGTCCAGTAGGCTATGAATCCGGTGGACCTATACCGAAAATGGTCCAGCCATTGTAGTACAGTGAGCCTTCACAAGTTTATTCAGACATTAATTGGGATGCTATGCAAGTTGGTGATGACACTAGCACATCAGATGGACATGGAGCGTGGAACAGAGGTGGAGAGTTGTCAGTTGGGCAACAATTCTTAACAAAGAATGATGTTCAAATTGTTGTCAAAGAATATTCACTGCAAGTGCACCATTCATTCATTGTTAGGCAGTCGCATCCAACAGTGTGGAGTATTATTTGTCCAAACAAGGAGAAGAGTGGTTGTAATTGGAGACTTCGAGCTTCCCAAAGAAGTAAGAGCGGACAATGGGAGATTACAAAGTACAACGGTCCTCATACTTGCACAAATGCCATGATAACGCAAGATCACAATAAGCTGGACATGCATGTGATAGCGTCGAGCATTCATGGGATGATTGAGGAGAGTCCAGATGTGTCAATTAAGTTGATTCAAGAACGAATATTGAATGACTATGGGTACCGCGCATCGTACAGAAAAGCATGGTTGGCAAAACAAAAGTGCATCGAAAAAATGTTCGGCAATTGGAATGAGAGCTACAATCTCTTACCAAGATGGATGGCAGCGATGATTACGGCAAATCCGGGAACTGTTGTCAAATGGTTTTTGGATAATAATCAGATCAGCAGTAATTCCAATGTTCAGGAGAAAATGTTTTGCCGTGTATTTTGGACATTTCAAGCATGTGTTGATGCATTTCCCTTTTGCAAGCCTGTGATTCAAGTTTATGGAACTTTCTTGAGCGGAAAGTATCGCGGGACATTGCTGATTGCTTCAACACAGGACGGTGATAGGTCACCATTGCCTCTTGCATTTGCTATTGTGGAAGGTGAAGTGAAAGATGCTTGGACATGGTTTTTGACCTTAGTTCGCCGTCACGTGGTTCGAGATCGTCAAGATTTGGCGATAATTTCTGATCATCATGTTAGTATTTTATCTTCGATTGCAGATCCTAGTGTGGGATGGAGTCCACCACTCGCGTACAATTTCTTCTGTTTGCGGCATGTCATTAGTAATTGGAACACGCATTTCAAGAATAAAACTCTAAAGACAAAAATCTACGCAGCAGGTATGTATAACTTTTTTATTGTGTTTGTTTTAAATTTCACTTCTATTGCCTAATTAAAATTTTGTATAATAATTTGACAGACAGTCAATTTGAATCCCTTAAATTCAAAGAGTTTATGAGAGATATACAAGTTAGATGCGAAGACAGTCGGGCATGGAAATATGTACAAGATCTTGAAGAGGCGAAATGGACTTTACAAGGAGATAAAGAGGGGAGGCGTTACGGCATGATGACAACTAATTTGGCGTAAAATATTAATGGCACGTTGAAGGGTATCCGCAACATGCCAATTACTGCCCTTGTTAGAGCAACATATTACAGGATGAATGCTATTTTCACCAAGAAGAGAGATCAGGCTGGTATGATGAAAGCTAGTGGGCAACGGTGGACCGAGTTTGCAATGGTTAAGATGCGTGATAATTCACGGGAGGCATCATCACATAAGCCTCGATTGTTCGATAGGAACACCGGAGAGTTTGAGGTGGAGGAGAGATTCAATATGAGGACCAGGACAGCAGGTCGCACGTTTATTGTCAATCTGATGGATAGACGATGTAGTTGCGGTAAGTTCAAAGCCCTCTATTTGCCATACTCACACGCAATTTCTGCTTGTGCTTCTGCTTCGCTTGATGAGTGGTCGTATGTGGATCCAGTATACTTTATTGATAATTTAGTCAAGGTGTATGAAGGTAAATTTAGGCCTATTGGTGGACAAGAAAATTGGCCTGAGATCAGTGGGGTACATGTTAGTCCCAACCCTGCAATGCTGAGGAAGAAAGGTTGTCCTGTTGTGAATCGCATACGGAATGAGATGGATTGGCCAGATTCAAACAGTAATTTGCGATTGCGATGTAGTCTTTGTCGACAAGAAGGTCATAATAAGCAAAAGTGTCCCCTTAGAAGAATGTCTGATCCATGACTCAGTACCATTATGCAAATTGTAATTACTTGTCATGTATTGTTTTAATTACTTGTTATATTATGTACTGTTTTAATTACTTGTCATGTATTGTTTTAATTACTTGTTATATTATGTACTATTTTAATTACTTGTCAATTCTGTATTGTGATATTTGCTTATATATTAATTTCTAACCATATTGAAAATTAATCATGACGATAATCTTAAAAAAAAAAAAGGGATACATGTACATATTACACTAACATTAATGTTTCATAAACAACAACAAAATAGTGCTAATGGCGATGTCGATACAAATGTCCCCCTGTTCCACATTTAGGAGGATTTCTCGCACGAGGTGGCAGGACTTCTTCGGCAGGTTGTATCCCTGGTGGTGTCATATCATCATATGTCTCCCCAGAGGGAAACAGTCTCGTCCTAGTCATAGTCGGATCTATGGGCGGTGGACTTGTCGGTGGAGTCATGGTGGGCAACGTCCAATCTTCAGGGAAGAGAGTTTGTGAAGAAGTTCCCGCGTATGCGTCAATTGCTGATGGAGGAACAGCAGAATCAACGCCAAATAAGTGATATGCAGAAGATAGTGCCGCATAATTTGAATATGTTGGCGTTCCGAAGAAGTCCTGGTCCTGGGTGAACTGAACAGGGTCAGGCTGGTATGGCACGTCGATCGAGGGAGTATGGATATCGGTGCGATGTGCAGCCTGTGATGAGCTATCTGCCCTCGAGCTAGAACGATGTGGGTTCCTAGTAGAATGTGTAGTGGATTGCCGTCGTGATGACGACGCTCGTGAGGACGACGCTCGTGAGGACGACGATCGTGACTCTGATGACACATATGCACTACCCGATGACATGGTCGCCTCGGGAGCCATCTGAGGGTGTATCACTGGTGGTAACTGACCATACTGTACAAAGACTCCAGTTAAACTCGCAACAAATGCCCGGTAGCGATCTGGAGATAGATCAACAGGCTGATAAGTCCACCCAGGTTGAGTTGCCCCCTGCTCAGATCCGCCCGGCTGAGTACCCCAACCCGGCTGAGTCCCCCAACCTGCCTGGGTACCCCGACCCGACTGAGTCTCCCAACCTGCCTGAGTTCCCCGACCCGACTGAGTCTCCCAACCTGCCTGAGTTCCCCGACCCGACTGAGTCTCCCAACCTGCCTGAGTTCCCCGATCCGGCTGAGTCCCCCAACCAGGCTGTGTCGCTTGACGATGCTGTGTGGCATGATGAGAATGAATCTGCATAATAAATCAAACTTGGAATTATAAAAGAATTATAAAATTAACTAAAATGATATAACTATACACTAACCTCTCTAGCGGCTCTGGCATTTTCAAGGCTCATCCATCGGCGAGTCATCCGTAAATACCACGGCATGTACTCGGGATCTACTCCAAATGGCTCATCTAAGTTGACAATGTAATCACGTCGATGATCCCATAAGAGGTTATGCTCCAAATGATGCAATGTCCACAATGTATCCTGCTTCCCTCTCATATTGATACTGTGGAGCTGTCTATTAAAAATGGCGACCTCTCGAGGAATATTCTGCCAACTCCCAAACTGGCGCATGACTCGATCTGGGTTATGGTGCTCCACGATGTGATAACATATCAATGGTACTCTAGCAGCCCAAATCTCATTTCCTGTAAAGCAATAACCTGGTAGTAGTGCCATCAATGCCCTGTTATATGGCTGCCATACAATCTGTTTATATCAAATATCAATAACATGATTAATATTTCAATTCTATACATAATAAACTAATCAATAATATGAAGTTGTTACTAATAAAAAAACTTCATACGTCATCATTTTCAAGCAAATCGAATGCACGACGATATGCCTTCTGGTCCGAGCCGTACACAATGTTCGTCCAATCTAACGGAGATTTCCACCTAAGAATATATTATAATATAATACTATAATTAATTAGTTTTATTACGACACAAAAATTGTGTTGAATTAATCAGGTATGAGTCATTCATACTATACAAATTAATGTCACTATATTATTATTGATATAATACAAAAAACGCATAAATAAGTGTTCTTGTACTTTAATTATAAATAATTCAAAAAAATGTCAAAGTTATATTTACTGACCTGGTCACAAGTGGCCTAGTCGGATCACGATCGACTCGCCTCGGAGCTATCAACGGGAATCTCTCTCATGCCCAACACTGGAGTAAAAAACAACAGCCTGCGAAGTTATCAGCCTCCCCAAGAGAAGCCTTGCAGAGACTCCTATACAGAGAAGCAAGACAAGTTGTTCCCCAACTGAATCTCCCCGCTTCGTTTAAATCTTCTAACAACTTCAAATACATTACATGCACATAATTTCCAGTTCGATCAGGCATCAACCACATACCGATCAGACTAAGTATATGCGCTCTGGCATATTTCTGCACTACATCATCCGTCGCATCATATGGACATTGATCAAATGTGCGTAATAGCCAACTTAATTTTAGTCTTCCACCAGATAAAGCAGAGGCCGGTGGGGATGCACCAAGTAAATCCAAACAAACAGTACTCCAATCATAACCAATATACTCTGTCACTGCCTTCCCATCAACAGGTAGACCAATTAATATCTCAACATCCTGCAGTGTAATAGTGCACTCACCAACAGGCATATGAAATGTATGTGTTTCTGGTCGCCACCGTTCAACTAATGCAGATATTAATTGAACATCTATTTTTGTGGGTTCTATTTCTGTAACCCCATCAAAACCTGCTACTCTAACATATTCCATTACCCGATCATCGGGCTTACGTATTCTACCGTGAGATCGAGGCCGCACAAATATATCAACCTGTTTCAATTAATATTTACAAAATTACAGTGTTTACTAGACAAAACTACAATAAACTATTTGTACAAAAATTCAAAAAAAAAATTATCTCACTATAATATTTATTCCAGTATTTAAAAACTATAGTCATATACAATGTTTAAAAATACTTACTCTAGTGTCCCATACTGTTGTCGATATGTGATTTCTTTGTTTAGTCAATAAAGTTAAGTCTTGCGATCCTAGTAGTAGATGTTGATCTGTCATATTATCTAATACAGATAAACTCAATAATCAGCTTCAAAGATGAAGAAAAGCAAACAAGTTGATATATAAGTAAGAAGGAAGAAGGAAGAAGCAAGGAGGCCGAAGAGAGAAAAACCAGAATGAAAATGAGGGAGATGGACGGGCAGAGGAAGAAGGAAGAAGGAAGCAATTATGCAAACAGTTGCATGTCCACGTGTCAAGCATGCAGGCGAAGTCAACAAAGTTGACTGACATGGAAACCTGCACACGTAAAGCTGCTGCAGAGGGATGGACGTGGTTTTGTCTCATTCGGACACGCCGTGGGCCTCACAGCGTGTCCACGTGGAACACGCCGTGAGGCCCACGGCGTGTCCACGTGGAACATGCCGTGAGGCCCACGGCGTGTCCGGTGGGCCCCACACGTCCGAAAAAATTTTTTTATTTTATTTTTGAATTTCAAAAAAGTGTAATATTTGTGTAAATAGTTTGAAAGTTGTAATATTTGTGTAAATATTTTTGCTAATTGTAATATTTCTGTCAAAACGCCTGAAAACGGGGGTTACTTTTTCCTTTTTGGTGCAATGGTAATTAAATATTATAAAACTCAAAGGTTAAATTTGGGAAATGTAGTTCCCATGTTGTCGGCATTATATCTTTTAATAAAACAAAAAAAAAATCATAAAATTAAGTTAATGAACAGACAAGAAACTATATAATAACAATAATAATTAAAGAGTAAAATACCATTTTGGTACTTAAAAAATTGTTAGGCTGCCACTTCAATTTTTAATTTATTTCTAGTGCCACTTTAATCTTTTAATTTATGTTCTATAAGCTAATTTAGTCCTCCTTCTAGATTAGTTAGTGAGATTAGATGTAAAAGTCCATGTGACACGTTAACTGCTAATATGGTCATTACGTGGTAATGTGACATTACAAAAAAAAAAAAAAAAACCTTATNAAAAAAAAAAAACCTTATCTCTCTCATTTTTCTCTCTTTCTTCCCCATCCTCTGGGACCCTTCCTGCCTCTACAACTCTTCCTCTCTCTCATTTCGCTTTAGCTCCCTCTCTCCTTAAAAAAAAAAATTGGTGCTCTGTGGATTGTCCATTTTAGGAGGTTCATCATATGTTCCGTGTTCTGTGGTCCTATTGTAAAGTCAACCTACACTTGCTTCTCTTTAAGAACTGGCTTCATTTTCAGTAAAAATCTATTATGCAATTTTTTAGAATGGGATTGCTTGTCCAAAGATTCAGTGTGGTTAATTATTCTTTTGATGGAAGAGGGGATACAGTGGCAAAAGCTTGGAAGTGTCAGAAATGGATCCTCCTGCAAAATCATCAAATTAGCATGGATTCAATTGCAAGTCTATCAATGGATTGCTAAGAATCTCTTTTCCAACAATAAAGTTTCAAAAGAAAAAATAGTTTTCTTCTTTGTTTCTATGTCTGGCAGTTGTATACAGGAGAATTTCAATAAACTTAAAAAGGACAAGTGCATAAACATACACTTGGTCATGGGTTTTATCAGGTGCCCTTTGGAAGGAAGTGTTCATCAGTTGTACTTTATACATCTGCCAATTGGGATGCCGTTATTTTCATAAAACTCCAGTTAACACACACGCACACACTACAAAATAGGTTCTTTTCATTGCTGGAGTTAAGTGAGGTCAGCAACCTGTAAAAGATAAAGGGACGGTCAGGGGAGGCTGGAGCCAGAGCTTCGGCGCCACCTCCAACGCTCAAGTTAGGAAGATCGGCCATGGAGTGAGAGGAAACCCCAGAGAAAGAGGAAGCCTCAGGGCGTAGGCAAGCATATATAAAACTTTTGAGTATGTAATGTCATGCAATTAGAATGCATTTGGAATAAGTGTGCACTAGAGGTTGTACCCTTTGAGTGAGAATTTGTCATGCTCTATGAATCTGTATTAGATTTGTAGGTATTTAAAATAATCATGCATCAAGTTATCTGAATTGCAGCCAATAAAATACTGAGCTCAAGCTCTTAATGCGACAACATGCAATTTCCAACATTGAGAGAAATTCTTTAACAGATAAAAGAACTTGCATGATCACAATAAATAATATAATAATAAAGCATTATGAAATTGCATCATTAGATCGGGTTTTAGAGAATTTTCTCTGTTGTTGCATGGCTCTTTGGTCCCGAGCTGTGTGTTTCCAACTTCGTAGCTCCTTGCTTCTCATCTATTTCGAGCTTTGTGGCCCCTGCATCTTAATAACAAAGATCATATGCTTTTCATTTATACATAAATTCTATAGGCAGCAAGTTCTGTTTAATAATTGGTGTAACATGCGAACTCTAGCGCATGAAGTTACATGAGTATAATCAGCAAACCAAAGTTTAAGTCAAAAGTTGTATGCAAGAGCTGGATGAATATATTACATGCAAATAATGCATCAAATTGGCTAATTGCAAATTAGCAACTAGTCACAAAATTTTAGGGAATGCAAGCAGTAAAAATATAGTTCTGTTTAGGCTACTAGGTACTTTTTATCTACAAAGAGCTCGGGCTGAGGTTGACCCGGTAGAAGCTTCGATCAGAAAGTGATATGTTAGAGAAAGTGATGTAGCATTCAGTATAAATTGTTGTACATGACAAGTAATATATTAAAAACATGTACTATGATTGTATGCTCGCTAAGAGTCATATGATATCAGACATACCATGTAGAGATAACTATGCTTTTATGCATTTAAATAATTGCACCTATATGCATTTCATATATTTATAGCATCCATGCAGACAAATATAGTGTATGATATATATATATATATATATATATATATATTTTGCATCATTTCCCAATTCAACAACTCATGTCAAATGGAAAATGTAAAGTTGCCACTTACAGTAGTAAGTAGTGTGCATTTAGAATACCTGGACCCGAGGTAGTTTGTTTGAAGTCTTTGATTCTTCAGCTCGGTATTTGCATACATAGTTCATGTTGCAACCGGCTTTGAGGACATTGGTCCTTGTTGGGTTTGCACTTGTAGTGGAGGTTGCAAACAAAGATCGGTTTGCATTCACTGTGGAGGTTGCAAACGAAAATCGGTTTGCACTCGTAGTGGAGATTGCAAACAAAGATCGGTTTGCACTCGCAGTGGAGGTTGTAAACAAAGATCAGTTGTTTTGGCTTCTACAAATCTTTGGGTAGAGTGCTCTTCTGCATTTTCCTCAAAATTCAAGAGAAGGTGAAGTGCACTATCTCATGATATATATCAAAATTTAACAGTTGATAGTTATGAACTTTACCAACCAAGACAGATAAAAATATGCATAGCTTGCTGGTATTGAATAATCAAATGGTAAGAATATGTGAGTGTACATTAAGAATACTTGAAGTTAGGCAGGTTTGTTTGCACATTTAAACATCGAATGCCAAGTGGGGCAATGTTGTCCTTAAGGAGCTTTACCGGGTTCTCAGTCTTGAACTCACTTGGATACCTAATAGAAGCTTCCCTCAGCAACAAACAGTTATATGGGTGCTATGGTACGCTCAAGGCACTTCCAAATTTTTCAAAATGAATAAAGAAGTAAATAGTGTGGGGTCTGGGTGTCTTTGTAAGCATCTGCTCTCCACATGGGGGTAAGCATACTTCAACTTTCAAATTCCAAATGACATGTAAAACATTCAAATAGCATGCCTTGCACTTTCTTTTATGTAGCAATAGATCGAACAATAAGGTGTATCTAGCATTTTCCAAGTCTATCAAGCATATTAATACCATGATCAATCCTTGCTCTTAAATGATTTTTTTTTTTGGGTTGTATTTTTGAAGAAATTCACAGAATCACAATATTGGATGAGATGACTAGAGATGAATAGATTGATACCTTGGTCCCTCCGTCAAAAGTATTTAGTCGACACAGTCTTGCATAAATTCCTCTTTTGCCCAAACTGCTCATAAAAGCATCAGAGATTTTTTTGACAAGAAGATCATAATTGGGGGGCAACTTGGATTCCCACATGAAATCGGCCCAGGCAGCACCACAAAAAGTGCGATTCAACCTAGCTAGTTTACAAATCTATGGAGGATCCATATATTCAAGAGTCAAAGCCACACAGCTCTCCGGTAATTCCCCCAAAGTGGGTTTGGATGGCATAATCCGAGAGCCAATTTAGTCTCTCGTAGAGAACGTTTCAGAGGTTGGGTAATCTCAAAATTTCTGTGGTAGAAGTTTCAAATTAGTTAAGGTGTTATATGGTAGGATTCTAGAGGCCATTGGTCGAAGCTCTCAGCTTATCCCCCATCAAAATTTATGGGGTTTTGTACTAGCAGAGGTTTGTGGGCTCTTTATAGTAAAGCTGCAACCAAAATTTGTTGGGGGCTTCGATTCCGAGTGAAGTAGGACTAACAGCTAGCATGTGTTGGAGTGGTTTTCGTTGGTTTGGAATTTTGCCGATGAAAGAGCTCGGACTTTTATGCGGTGGAACAAGGGAGTAAGTCCTCGTTCCCACAGACTGTGCCAAATGTCGTTGCCGAAGTTAAGTGAGGTTGGCAACCTACAAAAGATAGAGGGATGGTCAGGGCACCACCTCCAACGCTCAAGTTAGGAAGATCGGCCATGGAGTGAGAGGAAACCCCAGAGAAAGAGGAAGCCTCATAGCGTAAAAATAGAGTCCTTTAGGTGTGTGGTCTGAAGAGAGTATATAGGAGAATGTATACCTTAGCAGGGTATTTTTGTCTTCTTATTGTAGCAATGAGTAATGAGTTTACTGAGTATCATAAGTTCTTGTCCTGTACTTAAATTTAGAATGGCTAGTTTTGCATATAGGTTTCTGCAAGTGAATAAGAAACTTATATGGCTTCTTGTATCATTTACAATACAAACTAGCTCTTAAGTATTGGCTGATCTTGATACTATACTAGTTCTCTGATTTCGAGTGTTGCTGCTACGAGCAACTTTCTTGGCTATTATTGCTAAAGAACTTTGCATTGCAGCCTGTACCTAAATTGTGGGTTATCTGTTGTTGCATTGATATATTCAGAACAACAACAAAAAAAATTGTACAAATTTTTGGTTTTTTTATTGAAAAGAAATCTCTGCCACCATATTTTATAACTGGTTTTTCACAACACTTGGGTGAGAGAGGGTCTTCTAGAGTTTTGTGAAGGTTTTGATCAAATGTTCACTTAAACCATATTTATTCTATTTATATAAACTGAAAGCTTTCAAGATAGCTTACGGAAAAGATGCAGAAACTACTTTACTGATGCAAACAGTAGCAGATCAAGCAGAAGAGAAGGTAAAGAAAGAACACGAAAAGCAAGAAGTTGAGAGAAACTATGAGAGAGAGAGAGAGAGAGAGAGAGAGAGAGATGTAGAGAGGTTCTGATGAAAAAGTGATTCTTCAATTTTATTGAATTGTTGTATCGATTACAAATATATAGTAATATATATCAGTTAACTAGTTAGCACTTTAGCTTAACTAACCAATATCTTGCTATAACTAGTAAACTAACCACTAACTAATTCCTAACTATTCTAATTCTGTTATAATTAACCAATCTAACTCCCGTCATCATACACAATTACACTTTTATCCTTATGACATCCCCTCTTAAACTGAGAGGGCAAGGAAGACTGTGAGTTTGCTTCTGTTGGACTGAAAAGCCAAAGTAGACAAAGGCTTAATCAGAATATCAGCTAATTGATCAACAGAAGGGAAGTGACAGAGAGCGAAGCATTTGGTAAGAAGCTTGTAACGAATGAAGTGAGACAATCAATCTCTATATGCTTGGTGCGAGCATGTAAGACAGGATTGGAAGCTAGGAAGGTAGCATTGAGGTTATCACAGAGAAGCAAGGGAGGTCTAGGCAATTTAACATGAAGTTCCTTAAGTAAGGATTAAAGCCACTGCAATTCTGATGTGGCATTAGCTAGAGCACGATACTTAGCATCAGTACTGGAGTGTACAACTACCTTCTGCTTGCCTGAACACCAAGAGACCAAACTCCCACCAAAGAAGACAGCATGGCCACTAGTGCTTCTTTTGTCATCAGGACGGCCAACCCAATTTGAGTGAAAATAGGCCAGTAAGGGAAGAGTGGTAGATTTGCTTAGTGTGATGCCAAAGGAAATTGTGCCTTTGAGATATCTGAGTAAACACTTAGCAACTTTCAAGTGTTCATCAGTTAGGATACTCATAAACTGACAAAGCCTATTTACTGAGTAAGCAATATTGGGCCTGGTAATGGTACAGTATTGCAGTGCCTCAACTAAGCTGCGATAGGCAGTAAGATAAGACAGAGGAGTGCTAGTAGCAACAGACAAAATCTGGGAGCTAACCATAGTTGTGAGAGCAGGTTTGGCATCACTGAGGCAAGATATGTGAAGTAAGTCCTGAATATACTTAGACTGAGAGAGATAAAGCTGCTGAGGTAGCCAGGTGGTTTCAATGCCTAAGAAATAATGGAGCTTGCCTAGATCCTTGAGAGAAAATGCAGAATTCAAAGAAGTAACCAAGGACTTAATGAACTGCACATGAGAGCCTGTATTTATAATGTCGTCCACATAAACAAGTAGAAAAATGACATTACCAGTAGAATAAAGCACAAACAGTGAGTTATCTAAAAAATTACAGACAAAACCCCAATTGAGAAGAGTAGTTTTCAACTTGGTAAACCAAGCATGAGGATCCTGTTTCAAGCGATACAAGGCTTTCTGTAACTTACAAACATGATGAGGAAAGCTAGGATGTTCAAAGCTAGAAGGCTGTTTCATGTATACCTCTTCATGAAGGTCCCAATTGAGGAAAACATTATTGACATCTAATTGCTAAATAGGCCAACCATAGGACAAGGCAAGTGTGAGAACTACACGAATAGTAGCAGGTTTAACAACTGAACTAAATTTATCAAAATAATCAATACTATAGGTTTGTGTATAACCTCGGGCCACTAATCTGGCTTTGTACGTTTCTATAGAGCCATCTGGTTTGTATTTTAATTTGTAAACCCAATGGCAGCCAACAATGTTTTTATTTATAGGCGAAGGAACTAGATCCCAAGTGTGGTTAAGCTGGAGAGCCTTGTATTCAGCTTGCATAGCCTCCAACCAACAGGGAAACTAAAGGGCTTATTTATAGGTAGAAGGTTCTGTGATAGAGAAAGTATGTCTGGTGGAATAAATTTTAGGTTTGAAAATCCCATTTTGACTTCTAGTAAAAATGTGAGGTGGTGGAGAGGGAGGAAGAGAGGAAGAAGAACTAGATGAGGTGGAAAGTGTATTTGGTAGAGGTGTTGGGAGAGATGTTGGTTGAGCCTTAGGTTCTGGAGAAGACCTAAGAGATAAAGGAGATGAGCTTGAGTTGACAACATGATTAATTGAGGTGTTGTAGAAGGGAAGGGAAATGGGAATCACATAATCTATAGAAGAGAGAGGTTGAGGTGATGGGGTAGAGTAGTTTGAAAGGGAAAAATGGTTTCAGCAAAGACGACTTGTTTGGAAACAAAGATTCTTTTGGTTTCCATATCCAAACAAAGAAAACCTTTGTGTTTGTTACTTTGTCCTAGAAAACAACAAGTAAAGGATCTGTTTTCAAGTTTAAGAGCATGATAGGGCTTGAGATAAGGAAAAACAAGGCAACCAAAGGTCTTGGCTTGAGTGAAGTTAGGTTGTATGTGATACAAAAAGGCATAAGGGGATTGAAACTGAAGAACTACTGTGGGTAATCTATTAATGAGATTCATAAAATTTGAAAGGCAAAGGGTCAATATTTTGTTGGCATGCTTGCAGTAATGAGAAGAGACAAACCAGTTTCTACCACGTGCCTATTTTTTCTCTCAACCCTTCCATTTTGTTGAGGTGTATAGGGACATGAAAATTTATGGTTATGCCCAAGCTTTTAACAAAATGATCAAAGGTAAAAAAATTCACCCCTGAAATCAGATTGAATAGTTTTTATTTTGTTGTCAAATTTTCTCTCAACCATGACTTGAAATCTTTGAAACATTTCCAAAGTCTCACTTTTAGACTGTAGCAAATATATCCAAGAGAATCTACTAAAATCATCAATCACTATAAGAAAGTAGCAGGCCCCATTAACATCACAACATGAAGGTGAACCCCACATAATAGCATGTATCAAATCAAATGGCTTTGTTGCTTTAGAAGTTGATTTTACAAATGGTAATCTATGACTCTTAGTTAACTGACATGAGCTACATATAGGTGTTTTATTTGAATGAAAATGAGGCAAACGACAGTGTGTCATGACTCTATTAACTACATCAACAGAGGAATGACCAAGTTTATTATGCCAAAGCTGTAAATCATAAGTTTTTGTATATGAAGGAGAGCTAAAAACTTGATAAGCTGTAGTTGATCTAGGGTAGTTGATGCTGTGAGAAGTGAGAGAGGACATGACTTTGTATAAGCCTCCATCGAGCTTGCCTTGGAGTAGAACCTTGTGTGTTCTCTACTCCTTCACAAGAAGATATGAGGGATAGAACTCCACATAAGTATCATTATCTTCACACAATTTTTTTACACTAACCAAATTTGCAGTGAGTTTTAGAACATGTAAAACATGATTAAGTAGTAAGGGCCTTTTAGTAATAGGTAAAGACACAATACCGGTATAGAGAACATTGAGTCCCTTACCATTAACTGTTGTGACCTTGTCATCACTAGCAAAACGGATGTGCAGAAACTGATTGCTTAGATCAGAAGTAACATGATGAGTTGCCCCAGTATCTAGAAACCATGGGGTTTCTCCCATAAAACTTGAAATAGCCATTAAGGCTTTTGAATCTTGCAACTGTGGCACATTTCCTGAGGTTGTTTTTGGCTGGAAATTATTGTCAAACCTATTCCAGCAATTAGAGGCAGTGTGACCAATCTTATGACAAATCTAACATTACAATTTGTGACCATTACCTCCTCCATTCCTAAACTTGTTTCTGCTAAGGTAATTCCCTTGGCCAAGAAAGGGATGAGGCCCAGTGTTAGTGTTGGTGTTGCCATGGTAGGGGTTATGGTGAGGATTCTGGTTAAACATCTTCTTTCCCTTGTTGAACCAAGCTGCATTGGCTTCAATCAGGACCTGCTCATCGACAGATTTATGCCTTTCTAGCCTCCTTTCAAAGGTGAGTGAATGGCTTTGCAGTGCCTCAATTGAGACAAACTCAAAACTAACTGAAGCTACCATAAGATTGTATTCTGAGCCCAGTCCAGCCAATATTACCATGATTTGATCATCTTGGCTAACTTTTTCACCAATTGCTCTCAGATTATCACAAATGTTCCTAATTTTCACATATACTCCCATACCCCCAAATTTCCCTTACGATGGTTTGCAATTGCAACCTCAATTCCATAATCCTAGCTCTAGATGAGTAGGCAAAGCTCTCTGCTAATGAATTCTAAATTTCAAAGGCAGTGCTGTAAGACATAATTTGAGCCATGAGTTGCCCAATTAATGATGCATAAATCCAGCTCATTACCAATCTATTTTGTCTTTGCCAGAGAACAAATTCAGGATTCAAGGTTAGATTACCTGTTGTTGAAGATACATTTTGCAGAAATTTCTTTGGACAAGCTCGAGTACCATGAAGAATATCTTCATAACCATTGATGATCACTATGTTTAACGGTTGGTTGCACCAAATCAATTAGTTGCCTCGATCAAGTTTGATAGTGAGTGACTATTCGAATGCAAGCAAACTTGGACTTCTAGAGTTCATAGCTTCTTATGATGGCGACACAAAGGTTGAGCTGCATTTTACCATTTTGAGTGCTCTCATACCATGAAAGCTTTCAAGATAGCTTGTGGAAGAGATGCAAAAACTAATTTAGTGATGCAAAATGGTAGCAGATCAAGTAGAAGATAAAGTAAAGAAAGAACACGAAAAGCAATAAGAAGTTGAGAGAAACTATCAGAGAGAGAGAAAGATGTAGAAAGGTTATGATGTAAAAGTGATTCTTCAATTTTATTGAATTGTTGTATCGATTACAAATATATAGTAATATATATCAATTAACTAGTTAGCACTTTGGCTTAACTAACCAACATCTTGCTATAACTAGTAAACTAACCACTAACTAATTCCTAACTATTCTAATTATGTTATAACCATTCTAACTCCCATCATCATACACAATTACACTTTTATCCTTATGTCTAACATGAACTTCTACTAAGTTTCATGTATTCTTAATTTCCAGAAAATAAGAGAGAGAATGCTTTTTTTTTTTAACAAGAGAGGGAGTTGCAGAGAAATGAGAGAGAGGAAAAGTTGCAAAGAGGGGAAGAGTCTCGGATGATGGGGAGACAGAGAGAGAGAGAGAGAAGGTTTTTCTTTTCATTTTTCTTAATGTGCCACAATCAGCACTTAACAGCTATGTTAGCAATTAACATGTCACGTGAACTTTTCCTTCCAACCTCACTAATTGACCTAGACAAAGGACTAAATTGACCAACATAATATAAATTGAAAGACTAAAGTGGCACCAAAAATAAATTAAGGATTGAAGTGGCAGTGTGATAATTTTTCAAGGACCAAAATGATATTTTACTCATAATTAAAACAGTATAGATGGAACATGGGAATAGTGAAAATTAAATTTTCCTCATCCAAATGTAATTGAGTGAAAACAATTTGGATCAAATCCAAGATTCAAGATTCCAGTTTGGTTTAGGAAATCACCACATATAGTTCTTGTTGTACTAGACGACTACAACAATGGTGAATTTGATGACATTTAGGGCTAGATTCAAATATCAAGATGTATAAAATTTACAAATCTTCATCTTGGCAATATAAACCATAGAGAAGAGAAATTTTTATTTGTTTCCACTAATATATGTAAATAATTAACTGTGAGTGACCTATTGATCACACACATGAATTCCCACATATAAGTGGGAGCACCTGAACAGTTTTAAATCCTCTCCCCATCAACACTATTGATCGATATTACAACATAAATAAGTAGATCACAATGGTACAGACTAAGTTGATTTATTTCATATTACATGGTTATTATATATAATACTATCACTGCCACAAGTGTGATTGCACCATCTTGCTGGAGAAAATCAAGGAAGAAGCTCTTTTAATAGTTTTTCATCCACCTGGAGCGAAAATCGTTCTTGCATCTGCAACTGATTAAGTGTTCTTGATTCTTGCAAGTCTTGTTACAACTTGATAGTTGCAGGAAATACTCCTAGCGGGGGGGGGGGGGGGGGGG
>QAOA01005944.1:801835-829886 GCA_003255065.1 Cercis canadensis
TTGAATAGAGCAGAATAACTTAGCACATCATAAAGAACAACAACAGAAAATTATCCAGAGAAATCAGAGATGAAGATAGAGAAGATTCACAAGTGTAAATAGCTCAAAATTAAAGAGATAAATAGAGAAGAAATTTGACACAAGAGATTATAGTGGTTCGGCCAAATCGCCTACATCCACTCTCTCAATTTCTTGAGGTTCCACTAGAATCCGAGTTTAGTTGTCCAAGCTTCTCCAAGCTTACATCCATGGTTTTTGTTTCAAGCTAACCAAGGACTCAAAATAAAGTTTATTTGTCCAAGCTTCTCCAAGCTTAACAAGTTTATTTTTCCAAGCTTCTCCAAGCTTAACCATGGTTTTTGTTTCTCAAGCTCACCATGAACTCTCTCTCTCTAACTCTAGAGATCGCTCTCATGGATTTCTCCCATAGAAATCCAAGATACAAAACCCAAGTGTTTTGTTGTAGCCCCAAGAAGAAACGCTCTCAAAGAGTAGATATGAAACAATGAAAAACTTGAAGCATGAGAAGATGGCCGAGAGGAAGAAGAAGAGCAAAGCTCTCAACAATGGCTTCCTTCTCTCTCTAGAATGTTTTCTTCTTTCTTCACTTCATGCCCTTGACCGAAGCCTTGAAAGTTTTCTTTCTTTTATCTTCTTTCTTGTGTTTTCTTTCTTGTGCACGTGTGGTCTTCACAAAAGGCTATGAGAGGTCTTGAAACCTTTCTCTTCATTTAGCGTAGATCCTCGTCCACATCATCAAAATTGAAAGACTCTCATTATTCAGAAACAAGAACTGGTTCTAAAGAACAAGTTCAGCTAGCTCTTGAAGGCTCAAATAATATCTCTTCTTTCTTGTGCACGTGAGGTACCTTGAGAAAGGCTAAAGAGAAGTCTTCCACTAGCTAACACAAAGCCCATCATTCATCATGACTTTTTGTCCTTTTGTGAAAAGAGAAAGTAGATGGAGTGATCCTTTAAAAAAGTAAACTTCACATCAGTCATTTCAAGAAGACTTTTCACTCTCACTAACATAACTCTTAGTTGGATTGTAAAAGGCTAAGTTTGGCTGAAGTCCGTGTGCGACTTTGTCCACATCAGCAATCTTGGCTGGAGGCCAGAACTGGTTCTTAAGAACAAGTTCTACAAGGCTTCACTTTAAATCTGTTCTAGATACAACTTATAAACACAACGCAGATTAATGGCAACAAGACAAACAACACATATAAGAAATAACAAGGCACAACACATTATTGTTATCATCAAAACAGGATCAGAAACTTGTGGGGCTAACACAACTATTGGCATTCAGTTCTATGCATGGTCCCTTGAATTTATCACTCAGCACCTCACATGTTCTTGCCTCAGTCTGCACCATCATTTCTTCTGCATGTTCCATTTATTCAAAAGAAAAGGAACATAGTGATGGAACATAAATATGATAATGCACTTAGATAATCAAATTTAAAAACGGAATATAGCGTTAAAGTTTAAGAACTTACGAGTGGCAAAGATAATGATGAGGAAGAAGCACAGGCTAGCAAGTGATTTTTTCTCCATGACTAACTCAGATATTATATGTATCTTATACCACATTATTGCTCTCAGATTTCAGTGCACAAAGAGATTAACATGGTGTGCTATATATAGAGCTAGCGCTTACTGCGTAACCTATAAAAGTCATAAATAGCTGCTTAGTGGGAGCTGGGAAGTTGGAACTATCACGTAAATTGCTTGCCCAAACTGCAAGAAATAAACCATATATAGGAGTTTAAAAAATCCAGACAAACTTATGCATTCCTTTGTGCATACCGAAAATAATATAAAAGTGTGTGTTAGCTTGAATAAAATGATACATACAAAAATTCTTACCATGATATTTCAGAAACTGGATGTGGCAAAATAGAAAAATTGTGTTTGCAATCATGGTGTAGAAGTATCTTTATCCCATATAAAATATATTTAAATGAGTTAAAGTTAGAGTAAGTCTAGTTCAATTTTAGATCGTGTTGTATGTATAAATGTAAAGAAAGTGTGTTAAATTTTACCACATTATGAATTGTCTATAATTGTTTAGTATAAACTTATTGTGAATTTACCGTTTCTTGTATAAGTTAGTCTCTCTAAAAATCTACTTTTATATACTCCTCTAAACAGGGCATGAAAACTTTACTAGGAAGATTTGATTACATCCATGTGTCCAATATTACTTATAATAAAGGAGTTTGGGTGATTTTGAGAAAGTCAGGAGTGCGAATCTCCATGTTGTCGTGTAATAATAATAATAATAATGAAAAATAATGTTATTCCAATCAATAAAAAAAAATGTTATTTGTACACCTATAAATTTATATCTAATTTAAACTTATACATAAGACATTATTTATGTTTGAATAGATAATCTTAAACTTCTGATTGTATGGCATTACGAGTGGAAATATCAGTAACATGAGCCATGGAGAGACGCAACCCTGGAGTCATCTCAAGGTCAAGGTCAAATATATGATAGTCTAAGTTCCATGCATGGTGCTAGAATTCCGCGGACATTAATGACCATGAGGTCACCATCCTAAAGAGGAAAGTTAGTAAGGCTAATTGTTCACGAAATTCATCTCAGACTTCCCAAATTATCAGCATAAAAATACATGCCCGTTTCACATAAATTTGTGGCTGTTTGCTACGCTACCCTTCCTTTAAAGGGGTAGTGTTATCCCATCTCTCAGTGAGGGAGTTATGGTGGGACCTACATCCTAAAGTTGGTATTGTTGTGAAGATCTCACAAAATTGAGTCACACAATGTGGGTTATATTCTAAAATAGTTGGTAAAATTTAAGTTTAATTGTGTCAAAAAACTCACTACTGTCTATTATTTTTGGCTTAATTATAATTTTTGTATTCCTATTTTAATAACTTGAACTATTTGGTCTCTCTTATTTAAAAATAAACAATTTAGTCACTCTATATTCATAAAATATGTAATTTTGACACTTTAATCTTTGAGCCAAAATTTCTTAGGTCTAGTTAGAGGTGTGAAGTTCTTTGATTCATAATTTCACTATTTAGATTAAAAAGCTACATCATGTGAACATCTCCACAAAATTTTAGCTCGTTTTAATGGTGAATGAATCTAGATCTTCAGTTAAATAAAAATTGACAGTTTTGATATTTTTGGATGAGTCCAATTGTTGGATCGAGCTGAAATTTTATGGGGAGGTTTGCAAGATATAGCTCTTCAATTTAAACGGTGAGATTGTGAATTAAATAACTTTACACATTGAACTAAACTTAAGAAATTTTGGCTCAAAAATGGAAGTACCAAAATTGTACATTTTATGAATATAGATAGACTAAATTCATTTTAAAACAAGAGGGATCAAAAAGTTCAAGTTATTAAAATAGAAGAGCTAAAATTATAATTAAGCCTTATTTTTTAATTTTTTTTCGAGTACTTTTCCTATATATAGCTATGTTTATGTATTTAATAGAAAACTAATTATTTTGACTTACACTATGTGACACATTTTTCGAGATCTTTATAATAACACAAATTTTAAGATGAGTCTCATAAGAACTACCCTCCTCAAATGAAAGGGTGGGGTAGTGCTATTTTCCTTAAAGGGAGAGTAGCCTAGCAACCACCATTGATTAAATACACATGCATGTATTGTTATAGAAATCGAGCAAGAAAGTAAACAGATAAACAAATGCACACACAGATTTACGTGGTTCACCTAATTAGGGCTACGTGCACGGGCAACGGTAGATCAAAGTTTCACTATGGAATCAGGAATACAACACTCAGCCTCTCTTTCACTCTTTCTGTCTGTCACTTAACCCTAGAAACAAAGGGTGCATTTATAGCCTTTGTTTTACAGCTAGAATCCCTAGAATACTAGGATTAGGATTCTAGTTAGACTAGGACTCCTCTATAAGACAAACTAGACAAATTAGGATTCTACTAGGACTTATCTATAAGACAGACTAGACATATTAGAATTCTAAACAGACTAGGATTCAAGACATCCTTTACAAATCTCCACCTTGGATTGAATCCTCTTCATCCACAAGTGGTTGCTCCAGACTCTACCGCCGCCTGCCCCTTAGGGCTATCTCCAACTGTCAACATTTAGCAAGTCCAAACAATGCATGAACTTGCTTTTAGGAATGAGCTTAGTGAACATATCTACTGGATTATCCTGAGTGCCAATCTTTTAAACCTTGATTTTATTTTCTGTATGGATGAAGTGATAACGGACATCAATGTGCTTTGTCCTAACATGATGGACCTGATCCTTGGCCAAACAAATAACATTTAAACTATCACATAATATGATAGCTTGATTCTGAGGAAGACCAAGGTCACCAATTAACCCCTTCAGCCAAATCCTTCCTTAGCTGCCTCTGTCAATGCCATATAGTCAGCTTCTGTGGTAGGTAAAGCAATTGAAGGCTGAAGAGTAGCCTTCCAACTGACAAGAGAACTACCAACTATGAATACATAGCCTGTCACTGATCTTCTAGCATCCACATCTGTAGCATAGTCTGAATCTGAATAATCAGCAAGCACACAACCTGTATCCCCTTCATAGATTAACCTAACATCTGATGTACCTCTCAAATATCGAAAGATACGCTTCACATCCTTCTAGTGTTCCTTCCCAGGTTGACTCAGAAATCTGCTCACTACACTTACCGCATGTGCAATATTTGGCTTTGTGCACACCATAGCATACATGAGACTCTTCATTGCACTAGCATACGGAACCTGAGTCATATACTCCAAATCTACCTGAGACTGGGGTGCAAGAGCTATAGAAAGATGAACATTAGTAGTCGAAGGAGTACTTAGATGTTTCACTATGGACATCCCAAAATGGGATAGAACCTTCTTAATATAGCCCCTCTGAGATAAGAAGAGCTTTCTTTGAGTGCGATCCCTATGAATCTCCATGCCCAAAATCTCAGCTTTTCCCAAATCTTTCTTGTCAAACTCAGCACTAAGTAGGGGCTTTAACTTCTGAATTGCAGACTTGTCCCAAGATGCAATGAGCATGTCATCTACATACAGAAGCAGATAAATGAAACAATCATCCTTTGCCTTACTATGATACACGCAACAGTCATAAAGACTCATGTTGTACACGTGATCAATTATGAAGCTGTCAAATCTCTTGTACCATTGCCTGAGGGATTGCTTCAGCCCATACAGAGATCTTTGAAGTCTATAGACATGGTCCTTTTTTCCCTGAACCACAAATCCCTCTGGCTGACTTATCAAAATCTCCTCCTTAAGCTTTCTATGCAGAAAAGTTGTCTTTACATCAAGCTGCTCAAGCTCCAAGTCTTGATGTGCTACCAATGCTAGTAGCACTCGGATAGAAGTGTGTCTTACCACTGGTGAGAAGATCTCATTGTAATCCACACCCTCTTTTTAACTGTAGTCTTTTACAACTAGATGACCTTTGTATCTGATGCCTTCATCCCCTGGGGTACCAAACTTCTTCTTGAAAATCCACTTGCAGCCTATTACATTTCTCCCATGTTGAGATTTAACTAACTCCTATGTCTAGTTCTTATGAAGAGACATCATCTCCTCACCCATTGCAACAACCCACTAAGTAGACTCAAGCCCTGTGATGACTTCCCGATAGGTAGAGGCGTCTGGAGACTCTACCTCCTCTGCCACTTGCAGGGCATATGCCACTATATCTTAAAAACCATATCTCTGAGGGGACCTGACCTGCTTGCGAGGTCTGTCAATAGCAATACTATGTGATTGTGTCAACTTAGCACCAGATTCATCATGAGGCTTATCAGTAACCTCATCAGCCAGAGGTAAGTCACCCTGTTTGCTGTTAAGAGTCAATTCAAACTCCACCTGTTTGGTGGCACTATCCTGCTTTCTTGAAACATCAAACTCCAATCTCAGGTGAAGTATGTAATTTTCATCAATGGTAACATTCCTATAGAGAATTACTTTCTTTTTAGATGGAGAACAAATTCTATATCCTTTCACCCCATTTCGATAGCCTATAAACAACCATTTCTTGGCTCTCGGTTCTAACTTACCCTCACTAACATGATAATAAGAAGGACAACCAAATATTCTAAGACCAGAGTAATCAGCAGGTTTTTCAGACCATACTTGAATGGGTGTTTTACAGTCTAAGGCAGTAGTAGGAGACCGATTCACCAGATAACAAGCTGTATTAATAGCCTTAGTCCAGAAACTCCAACTCAAACCAACATTAGAGAGCATGCAACGAGCTCTCTCCAACAGTGTCCTATTCATCCTTTCTGCAACACCATTCTATTGTGGGGTTTCTCTAACAGTATGATATCTAGTGATGCCTTCACACTTACAAAACTCATTGAACTCCTTAGAACAAAACTCTAAGCCATTATCAATTAGAAGATGTTTGATCTTCTTTCCCATCTGATTCTTAACAAGAATCTTCCACTACTTAAAGACTTTGAAGGCTTCACTATTCTGCTTCAACATAAATACCTAGGTCTTCTTTGAGTAATCATCAATAAAGGACACAAAATACCTAGCACCTCCAAGAGACGGGACCCGAGATGGGCCCTAGCAATCTGAGTGAATGTAGTCCAAAGTGGCCTTCGCACCATGAACTACTTTTGAGAATTTATTCCTGTGCTGCTTCCCAAAAATGCAGTGCTCATAAAACTGAAGTTGTTCTATCTTGCATCCTCCAAGAGGACCCTGTTTGCTCAAAATTGACATTCCTCTTTCACTCATATGCCCAAGAGGCATGTGCCATATCTTAGTATGATTAGACCCAGATTTTTTAGAACCAGAAACTAAAGATACTGAACCTGTCACTGTGAAGCCTTGTAAGGCATAAAGGTTACCCTACTTAACTACTTTCATGACGACTGTGTCACCCTTACTAATCAACATTTCTCCACCTTCAATTCTGCATAGGAAGCCTTTGGTGTCCATGACACCTAAAGATATCAAATTTTTCCTTAGCTTTGGAACATGTCAAACGTCAGTAAGAGTTCTCACCACCCCATCATGCATCATGATCTGAATAGTACCAATACCGACCATTTTGTAGGGTGCATCATTGCCCATTAAAACGTTTCCTCCATCTCTCTTCTCATATGTTGAAAACCAGTCCTTAGAAGGACACATATGATACGAGCAACCAGAGTCTAGCACCCACTAATCTGATGGGTGCTGATGATCAACAACTGCAAGAACCAAGTCTGATTCTGAAGAAGATTCTCCTTTGGCTATAGCAGCAACCGAATTTCTCCTATTATTATTCTTCTTCTTCGGACATTCATATTTCCAATGTCCCGATTCCTTTCAGTATTTACAAATGTCCTTTGGATCCACCTTCAGTTCCATCTTCGAGTTGTTCTGACCTTTTTCCTTCTTCTTCCACTTGCATTTATTAGAAACTGTGGTCACTAACCCAACTGCAGGACTATCATCACTATTACCAGATTCCTGTTGCTGAATTTCTTGTATATGAAGGCTAGATCTAACTTCTTCCAGAGTGATGCAATCTTTACCAATACAGTAAGAATTGACAAATTTTTCATAGGATGCTGGTAAAGAGACTAACAAAATTGAGGCAGCATCCTGATCATCTATCTTCTCATCAATGTTTCTCAAATCCATTAGAATGAAGTTTAGTTCATCTAGATGATCTTTCAGAGGTGTACCTTCCTTCATACGGAGAGCAAACATATGCTTTTTCAACAGAAGCTCATTAGTTAGAGACTTCGTCATGTACAGGCTCTCTAACTTTAGCCACAGACCAGCCATAGTTTCTTTATAAGCTACTTCATATATGACTTCGTCTGCTAGGCAGAGTAAGATAGTCGAATGAGCTTTCTTTTCTAACTGAGCAAACTCAGTTTCGGTCTTCCCTGCAGGTTGTAGTTTGGATTAGGGCGTCCAGATTCCCTGCTATTTCAACAAAGTGCGCATCTTGATGCGCCATAAACTAAAACTATTTTTCCCAGTTAATTTCTCGATCTTTAGATTGTGCGACATCTTGCTTGATCAAATAGAAAACAGACGAGATGAACCATAAGCTCTGATACCACTTGTTACGGAAATCGAGCAAGAAAGTAAATATATAAATAGATGCACACACAGATTTATGTGGTTCACCCAATTAGGGCTACGTCCACGAGCAACGGTAGATCAAAGTTTCACTATGGAATCAGGAATACAACACTTAGCCTCTCTTTCACTCTTTCTATCTATCACTTAACCCTAGAAACAAAGGTTGAATTTATAGCATTTGTTTTATAGCTAGAGTCCCTAGAATACTAGGATTAGGATTCTAGTTAGACTAGGACGCCTCTATAAGACAGACTAGACAAATTAGGATTCTACTAGGACTTATCTATAAGACAGACTAGACATATTAGAATTCTAAACAGACTAGGATTCAAGACATCCTTTACATGTATCTTATTAGAAATGCAACTACACTATATATATATATATATATATATATATATATAGTTTGATGTACAGAAAAAAGGAAGAAGAAAACAACTATGCCTAACAAACGCAACTAAAGATAAGTCTACAAACAGTTCCAACTTGATCAAATCCAGAGGATCATAAAGAATGGTTACAATAGCTGCTTGGAAGAGGTTTCCAGCTAACTCAAATGGGATCCCATTGAGAGCTTGCTTGATTATACCAAGGCAAGGCAATCTAGAACCATCTCGTTGATATTGGACACTCTCTTGATCAGAGGTAGACAATGACCCTCGAAGATAAATATTAATTTGCTTTACAGATATGTTTGGTGGAGGTAAGATTTATAGGAATAAATATGACTTCTTTTAAAGATTAGTCTTTCAGACAAGCATATCAAATTAGTGGATAAAGATGGGTATTTCAGGAGAGATTCTTTCATCTTCTTAATATTTCCAAAATTTAATCCTTGACTTTGAAAAATGAATTATAGCATATAAAGTTTCTCGCCATAATCTTGATTGTCATAATTTTCAAGGTCAAAGATATGATGAAGCAAGCAACAAGGAAGGTGAATGGAATGAATGAGGATTGTTGAAATTCCAATCATAATAATAGAATCATACAATTGATGAGACGTTATTTTACACTATTTGTTTCCCTTATACTTAGTCTTTTAGTGTGTGTTTCTAGTGATTTTTATGGCCCTTAGACATGTTTTGTAGATTTGGACTTGCTGTTGAATTTTGGCACTGGTTACATTTTTTACCATATCTTGGGCTACGGATGTCTGATTGATGTGATTCTAGTTTCATTGGAAAGATGACAGAAAATGATACATTTCATATGAAGATCCCATAAGCTTATTCTCACTTCTGGACAACTGAAATTCGTGTACAAGCAGTCCAGATTTTCTGCATCCGCCCAGCATTGACTGATTCCTTTCCTCAGGCCTGCCTGTTGGACCACAACATGTCTATTTGGGCCAACGTCTGCTTATTGGGCCAGCACACATGACACTAGGGCTTGATCACGTTTTTACCTTTACCTTTAAAGTTTTAGGAAACGAGGTTTATTTTGTAATTAGGAAACCTAGAGGAGGTAGCCAACTAGTATTTATTCTCAAGTTGTTGAGGAAAATACACACACATTACCACATAGTCATCAGAAGCTGCTGCTGCTGCCTCCTGTTGCTGAATTCGAATTTCTACCTTTGCTTTGTGTGCAAGTCTTCTATGGAGGGCTAAGTACTTTTGTAATCAATTCAAAAGGAGCCAAACTTGATAATCCAGAGTTCTTTTGCTTCAACTGGGTTTGATTTAATTTAATTTGAATTACTGCTTCTTCCTTTCTTCATGTGATTGAATGGTACTTTGAGTCATGCTTTGTATGAATTTAAATCGGTTTATTAGATTCATAACAGGAATCAGATTGATAATCATACTTTAAAGGTCTTTAATATATGGTTAACTTGGACAATTCGGTTCTTAAATTAATCTGGACTTAGTGATATAGAGCGGTTGCCTAGATTCTTAATTCTATGATTAATTGAATCCTGATTGGTAAATCAGTAAGAATTCTAAGTGTTACTGTTAGGGGTTCCAGGTAACATTTAACCAAGAATTAAATCAGACCTAGGTTATCTTTAGTGAACAAGGATGGATTAGGGTTTGGTTGCTTGCTTGAGTTGATTAGGTTTTCTCTTACTTGATAAATTCAGTTTACTGCTTTGTAGATTCTTAACATTCTGCATTCAACACAAACACCCCCCCCCCCTTTTTATTCTGTTCTTGCTTAAATCCTACTAGATTAGTTGTTCTGGTGAATCCTTGGGAGATGACACTAGTTGCATCCTATACTACAAATTAGTTGCAATTAGTAGTTTAATTTTGTACGGTTCGGCACCTGTCAACAATCCCAAAATAGCCTAGCAATCTTCATCCTATCAAAAATCATAGAATTGTAGAATTGTGGTTGGACCATGAATAAAGGATCCTACCAATCATATGGTGCCTATGTGAAGATTATGACTCTCGAGTAAGTGCAACCAAATCCAAAGATGATAAATACATTTCTTATATAGTAGTTAACCCTTATATTTGGTCTTTTAAACCTCTTTTGGGCTGAATTGATTAGGCTTGGGCCATATTTCATTAGTTGGGATCCAATTGGGCCTAATTGTGTTTTTCAGCAATACTGGGAATTTTATGTTGTATCTGTGTTTCATGCATATCTATAGTTCTAGACATCTGATAATTTTGAATCTTACCTTGTAGGAAATCTAAGAAAGCTCTACAACTTTGATTTAGAGCCCCAAGTCTAATTCAGATGTCTAGAAGGTCATATTTAGCCTGGAAGTCAGAGCAGAGATGTTGTCGCTAGATCCTAACTCGTGTGAAGAGATTGGGACATAACTTTGGCTGTGGATGTCTTTTGGACCTGAAATTGGTACCATTGATATCTGAGACATAAATCTTCAATTCCTGTGCAGATAACTTCTCCAAAATGTGGCTGTCGGATGGTGTTATGTCCCCTTGAAGTTGACTGATTAGTCCAGAGAGCGGTTCAAGGTCAATTGGGCCTAACTTCCTCAGTCCAAGACCAATTAAGCCCAAACCATAACCCAATTAAAACTAAGGCCCATGGGAATAATTCTGACCTAAGGGCAGTTTGGGTGTGCAGTTAATTTTGGATGTTAATATGTACAGAAAGAGGCAGCCAAGATTCATTATCATTTTCTAGAGAGTTTTTCTTGCTTTCTTTCTCTCTAAGTTTTCTCTCTAGTTTCTTTGTAAATTTTGTTCCTCTTGATCATGGAAGGCTAATTACTCAAGTCAATCCAGGTTTTGGCTATTATGATTATTGATTCTGAGATTATGCTTTAACTATTTAAATTCCATTATTAAGCAAGTTTCTTTCCTTTCGTGTTGGATTAAATTCTACTTGAATGTTTAATTCGGTTGGATGATTATTCATATGTTAATTGCTTAATTTCATACATTAAAAAGAGAATTGGAAAGAGTAAATAATGTTTCAAGGCTTTTTGGACGGATTATTTACCTTGGCAAGATTTTGGATTTAGGTAAAACTAGATTTGAATAAGTGCTTAATTCATTTAGTCTTAGTTAATCCAAATTCTGGTTGCTTAACCAGTAGAGATCCATAGATCACTTAGAGGCTTCTTGATGTATTCTAAGGCCAAGAACTAGGTTAATGATTGAATGAATTTTCTGTAATCAAGGATGAATTAAAACTAAAATTAGTTAAACTTGGATTGGTTGCTTTCATTAATTCAGTTTACCACTTTTAATTAACTTTTGTTGATCACTTCTACAAAACAAACCCCCCTGTTTGTAGGCTCCTTAATATGATTTCCTAATTAGAATAATCATTTGGTTCGACTCGGTGTTGCCTTATGCTGCAAGTAGCTTTGGTGAACTGATTATAAATTTCACTAATTTGATTCGACAGCTCATCAAAAGACTAACCATTTTATTGACTCTCTAGTAACTTACAGAGGTTATAGTCATAGATCTTCTCTACATTGTTCAGTTTCGTAATTGATCCTCTCTTTCTTTCTTCTAGATCTTAGTCTTATATTTATACTTTTCTACATCACTATTTTATCTTTGGCCTCTAATGTTGACTCCAAGGAGTGATGCCTCACATACTTTACACTCTCATATAACAATTGCGTTATTTTTCTACATCATTTGCACTTTTGACACTTGGATAATCTCAGTTATTTAAATGTTACTCCTAAAATTTTCAATGCGACTGAAAGCTATGGGTATTAAGTTCATGTCAATATAAGCTCTTTAAGGACGCATCTCCTCAGACCATGTCGATGTGATGTATAGAATATAATGAAGTGAGTTGTGTAGGCTTCTTAATTGATTGGAAGTAAATCCCTTTCAAACATCCTTGAAGTGAGGGGCACACTCCTGTGACCTGGGAAGAAAGAAAAAGTAATTTAAAATGTTAAAAATAACCCATATCAGTTTGTAATTATCCTATATGATATGTATAATTTGAATATTCAAATGGTTCTGATAGGCTTAGAAGATATTTTTGGTATAATTATAAATTGGATATGGATTCTCTAAAGTGAGGGTGCACTTTAGAGGGGTAAAGTGCAACAATTTTCACTTTTCATTACTTTCAAGGGCTATGACGATTATATTTACACATCACTTTATTAAAATTAATTCTTTAAAAATAATAAATACATTACCATCAATTACTCTCTCTCACACAACTCTCTTAATAAAAACACGATTAATTACTTTTTTCGTCTCTATTCTTTTTAACCCATTTTCTCCACCTCCTCAAGAAGACCACTACAGAATGAAAGAAAAACCAAAACCTACAAATTCTATTTGCAAGATTGAAAAAGGGGATTACTTTTTTCTTTTTCGTTCAATGGAAATTAAATATTATAAAACTCAAAGGTTAAGTTTGGGAAACGCTGGTCTCATAGTGTCGGCATTATACCTTAATGAAAACAAACAAAAAAAAAGAATAAAATTAAGTTAATGAATAGACAAGGAACTATATAATAAAAATAAAAAATAAAAAATATAGATGGAACATGAGAATCGTGAAAATGAGAGGAGAGACCTTGGCTTAGTGGAATCGCCTTCAGCCTTAAAACTGTCATTCACCCCTATCCCAAATTTGTAATAGGTGTTCATATTTTCTTCTAGGAGAATGAAAGACAAAGTAGTTGAGAAAAACATGAGAGAAAATGGGGGCAAGTTAATCGGTCAAGAGAAAAGGGGGAGAGAGTAATTAATGATGTTTTTATTATTTCTTTAAAAAATTAATTTTAATAGAGTGATGTGTAATCATCTCAACCATTAGTTATTTTAAAGGTGGATAAACCTGCAATTTACTAGTAAAGTGCAGAGATCCAAATTCATATAAATTTGATTGAATAATGAGTGTCTCATGATAAAAAAAAAAAAAGTGTCCTTTATTTCAAAGATTTTCTTTAAACCATAAGGACTATCATGCATATCTAAAGTGATGAGTGGATTTTATACCCATTCTTTAGGTATTTTTAGCTTAATATTTTGTATGTTACTTGAGTATTTTTAGTATTAAATAATGTATTTTTCTTATTTGTGTAGGTTTATTTGAAATATAAAGATTTTGGTCTTTAAAGTGAAAAAGTGGTGAATTTTGAAAGCTTGAGGCAGCAAGAAAGAGCCCCAGCTCTCCCTTAGTTTTTCTCCAGCAAAGCCAAAGATGAGCCTCAATGCCCTCATTCAAGGGCTGCAGCACCCGTGCTTGTCAAAGGCCAAGGGCCTCAACGCCAAAAATCAAGAGCCTTTGCCCTCTAACAAAAGCTGCAGTGCTGGGCTTCTTTCCTTAAGGCAGTGATGATTTTTATTCCGAAATTAGTTAGGATTTTTGGTAAAAAGTATAAAAAGGACTTTTAGGTTTTAGAATGAGGACTTTTGGACTTTTTGAAAGCTAAATGGAAGCAAGGATTGGCGGCAATGAATCTTAGCTCACACACTGAGTTTTTATTCTCTTTTCCCTTTCATCTATGTCTAGAACTTCATCAATTATGTTTTATTTTACCGTCATGAACTAAATTATTTTTCTAGGACTACGATGTAGCCTAATTATGAACGGTTATAATTCCTTTTAGAATTAATTTATGATTTTATCTTTTCCTAATTGAGTGTTTATCTTTGCTCTTCATGCCTCTAATTAACTGGCAATTAATTAGTTGATAGGTTAATCACAATGAGACCAGAAGGAGCTTTGTGTGTCTAGTTCAATGGAATAAATACTATAAGTTGCATGTAGGATAAGAATATACATCCATGGTCTGTGTAGTCAATTAAAGATATCCATAGATTTAAATGATTTTCTAAGTTATTTGTAATTCACATAGGAATATAGTAAGTTCATAACTTGTGAATATTTTCACTAGACCTTGGGAAAGACTAATGAATAAATTAAGGAATCTCAGCCAGCAATTAGAAAGATAGATCTAGATTAAGAAAATAAGGAATGAAAATCGGGATTAGTTATGGTGAAATCAGAAACCCTAGACTTTCTCTCTATATTAATTCTTGACTTTTATCTATTTTTACTTACTTTCAGTTTTATTTAAGTTTATTCTTGCAATTTCTCCTTAATCAATTGGTCAAATAAAATTGGAATTAAGCCAATTTCAGTAATTAATAGCTTTAATTCTCGTGGGAACAATAACTCACTTTTATTATATTATTTGTAAGACTATAGCATGCACTTATGCTGTGTTCTTAGCAACTGGGAAAGCTCTCATCGATGTGCAAAAATGGCAACTCACTCTAAGAGTGCAAGGTGATCAAGTGTCTTTCAAAGTGTTTGAGGAAATAAAGCACTCACATGAAATGAATATGTTCTTTAAAATTGACACCATAGATGGAAGTACCAAAGAAATGATTCAAGTGACTTTCTTGAAGGACCCAATTTCAGCTTGCACTACGGGGATGTCTAATAAGGAAGAGTCACCTAATTTAGAGTCTAAAAAAAAGAAAATTTCCAAGAATCAAGGACCTAGTTCCTTACCTCAGGTTGAGCCTCATAAAAAATGGAAGAAAAAGAAGTCATTCTTCAAAAAGATTCTTCTGGATCACCTAAATAAATTTTCTTGCCATGGAGATATAACCAAGGTGTGGACACCTAAAATGCACAACAAAACAATTAATGGACATAGAGATGGTGGAGTGAAGTTCCAAAAATCCTCCACTATAATTTTTTATCCTGGTTGATTTATTTTAGAGATAGTCCAACTAAAAACTATAAATTAAACGCTAATTGGGAGGCAACCCAAGAGTTTCCAGCATTTTCTTCTATTTTATTTCATTTCATAGTTTTAGTAAATTTTCTTTTTTCTAGTTTGTAGTAATTTTTTTTTTGAGTTAATTTTCTCTTTAGCAGGATAATTTTTTTTCTAGGCTCGTGTTGGCGTTTTAGAGCTCTGCTATGTAATTCTCGCATAAAGGACCGAGACCCAGTGTAGCTCCACTTGAATAGCAGCACTGCTGCCCCCACTGGCCCATGCGATGTCCTTCCATCCTGAGTCTCAGCGCTGTGGCCCTTGGAGCAAGGCGTCGCAGCGCCCACAACACCAACAAGGAGGTGCCTCAATGCTTGCATAGGAGCGCCCCTGCTCCTGTAACTTTAAACATCCCACAAAAAAAAAAAAAAAAAAAAATTGAAGTGCCCATTCTATAAATGGTGCATTTTGGAGCTTCCTTTCAAAAACCTTTTTCCTTCCTTCCTCCCGATTTCGGTCACCTCCCCCCTCTTGCTAATGGTTCTCTTTTTGCACCCACACCTTAATTCTCTCCATGTGTTTCTCTCTTTCTCTTAATCTTCACCTTACCACTACAACCTAACTCTCCTACCACACCCATTCATCCTCATCGTCCCCATTGCATGCAAGTTAGAACCAAATATTCAAGGATTGCTCCAATTTCCCTCCAAGATCACATGTAAGTATTCCTTTGAATCCACTTGTGCAATTGTTAATCTTTCAATCCCATTCGGATTTCTCATATCTTTTTATGATGTTGTTGAAAAATTTGGGTGGTTTACAACACCATGAAAACTTTGTCTTGGTAAAAATGAAAAATGCCCACCAAATGTCTGTTAAAAGGCTTGAATGAAATTTCCTTTGTGCTAGTACCTTTAACCAACCACAAAAGCTCGTTTTTTCTTCCATTAAATTCAACCAAGTGTAGTGTATCTTCACGGGAGTTGTTCGAAGTAATTAAAGTGACTTCATCTCTTTGGCAAGTCCTCCTTAACTTAGCCACACATTGCATGCAAATTTGCTTTGATTACTTGGTGTTTGCTCACAATTTTGGTAGCTATCATGCCATTGCCAAGCTATAATTTGAAACAGTAAGAGGACTTTAAAGTGTTTGTTGTGCACACCACTTGGTCTTGCTTTGGCTCATCGCTACACATTGCGGTTGTTACTGCCCACACATAATGCCATCCAAGAAGCAGAAAACTTCAAAAGGAGCTTCCTCCTCACAGCTGGCATTTGACAAGCTCCGGTTTGTCAGTTATGTAGCTTTTAAGGGGTTTCAAGCCTCTGTGGTTAGGTGCACTCTAATACCCGAGCATGGTTTCCAACTATCCCTCACTAGCCATCTCGCAGCTCCATAGGATGATGATGCACAGAGTGATCCGCCTCCATTTCGAGGAAGTCCTACTATCTTTTTCTTCTTTGCTTTAAACATTGAGGACAATGTTTCCCTTAAGTTTGGGGGTGGGAAATTATTTGTTGTGATAGTGGGTATCTTTAAAGCTTTTCTAGGTAGATTTTATGTTTGTTTCTTGTTTTCTTTAGTTAAAAGGTAGGATTTTGAGTGAAAAACTTGTTGATTGAAAACCTTGGGCTATTGATAAAAACTGATTTGGATGATAAAAACTGATTTTCAATGATTACAGCTATAGAAAAATGATAGATTTTGTGTTTGTGTTATTAATTAATTCTTGTGTTAACTCTCATTTAATTGGAATTTCCTAAATCACTTAGCACATAGCACCCATTTACTTGAAATTTGCATGCTTAGAGATGATTATGTAGACTATCATTTCAAAGTCTCAAAGAATGCTAGAACTTGATTAATTGTCAATTGAGGCGAAATCCTAGGCTATACAATATTAAGGATATGATTAAGGCCATTATTGTTTAGTTTGAGCCTTTCTAGCTAACTCTATAAATGATGTTGGATCCCTAGCATACCTCATTGAGCGTAAATTAGCCTTTTCTTTGTCACCTACACTACTCCTAGCCATTATATGTATCTCTTTATCTGTACCTTTCATCTAGATCACATATTCATTTTTAAGAGCATCTAGAGCTAGAAATATAAGGAAGAATGGGTGGAGAAAAGAAAAGAAAAATATCAATGCAATTGCCACCAAAAAATGAAAATCAAAGTGCTGCATCCTTGTTGGAAAAAGAAAAAATATTTGCAATGAAAAGAAAAGACAATTGTGCATAGATTTTAAAAAAAAATAATGTCTTAAAAGTATGAAGTAACAGATGTAGTAACCCAAAATAGAAAAATATTATTGGTGGATGACAAAGTAAAGATGAAAACAAGTTTGGGGGTGTTAGAAGTGAAAATATGGGTGCTCTTGAGATTTGCTCTAAATTGAAATTGTGTGATGGTTGAACTAAGTCATTCTTTTGTCTATTATCTTACCTTTACCCCAGCCACACATTACATTACAAGCCTATCAAAAGTCCTTTTGATCCTCTATGTTGTGATTTGCCTACATTAGTGGAGATTGATAGGAAAGCAAACTTATGGGATTTTGGATTTTTAGATCAGAGATTATTATATGTGAGCTTGTTTACACAAACTGATTTAAGTGTAAAGAGTAAGGTAAGAAAGGGCTATATTTACACACATGGAGGAAATTTTGGTGAGATGAGATTGATTCTTGGGTTGACATTATTCACACTCATGATAAGTTAAAATTTTCTTGAAGCAATGTTTAATTGAGATCTTTGAGGCCTGTATTGTTAGTAGATTAATTATTCACTCTTTAGTTAGTTTTTGAGTATAATTTAATTTTTTCTTTTTCTCTTTACTCGAGGACGAGCAAAATGTTAAGTTTAGGAGTATTTGTTGAGTGCATTTTATACTCACTCTTTAAGTAATTTTAGCTTGATATTTTGTATGTTACTTGATTATTTTTATATTAAATAATGTATTTTTTATTATTTTTGTAGGGTTATCTGAAATATAAAAATTTTAGTCTTTAAAGTAAAAAGTGGTGAATATTGGAAGCTTGAGGCACCAAGCAAGAGCCTCAGCTCTCCCTGAGTTTTTCTCCAGCAAAGCTAGAGATAAAGAGGCTCAGTGCCCATGCTTGTTAGAGGCCAAGGGCCTCAGTGCCAAAAATCAAGAACCTTAGGCCTCTACCAAGAGCTGCAATGCTGGGCTTCTTTCCATAAGGCGGTGATGATTTTTATTCCTAAATTAATTAGGATTTTTGGTATAAAGTATAATAGGACTTTTAGGTTTTAGAATGAGGACTTTTGGACTTTTTGAAAGCAAAATGAAGGAAGATGAAGATGGAAGCAAGGATTGGCAGCAACAAATCTTAGCTCCTACATTGAGTTTTTATTCTTTTTTCTCTTTCATCTATGTCTAGAACTTTATCAATTATGTTTTATTTTACTGTCGTGAACTAAATTGTTTTTCTAGGGCTATGATATAGCCTAACTATGAACATTTGTAATTCCTTTTAGAATTAATTTATGATTTTATCTTTTCCTAATTAAGTGTTTATCGTTGATCTTCATGCCTCTAATTAATTGGACATTAATTAGTTGATAGGTTAATCACAATGAGCCCAAAAGGAAATTTGTATGTCTTCAATGAGATAAATACCATAGGTTGCATGTAGGATAAGAATATACTTCCATGACATGTGTAGTCAATTAAAGATATCCAGATATTTAAATGAATTTCTAAGTTATTAGTAATTCACATAGGAATATAATGAGTTCATAACTTAAGAATATTCTCACTAGACTTTGGGAGAGGCTAATGAATAAATTAAGGAATCTTGGCTAACAATTAGAAAGATAAATCTAGATTAAGAAAATAAAGAATGAAAATTGGGATTAGTTAGGGTGAAATCTGAAACCCTAGACTTTCTCTCTATATTTTCTTGATTTTTATCTATTTTTGCTTACTTTCAGTTTATTTAAGTTTATTTTTTCAATTTCTCTTTAATCCATTGGTCATCTAAAATTGGAATTAACCCAATTTAAATAATTAATAGCTTTAATCCTTGTGAGAATAATAACTCACTTTAATTATATTAATTGTAAGACGATAGCATGCACTTGCACTCCGTTTTCTCACAACATGATGCCAAGAACAAGTTAATTGTTGTGAAAAATCCTAACACAAGTGCAACCTATCGTTTCCAAGTAATAAGATGAGATAGAGTTATCGTTTCCACGAGGACTAATGTATTAACTATCGAAATTTAGTTAATCTTAATTTTATCTAATCAATCAATATAGAGAAATTTTCAAGAAATAACTTTAAACAGACTGAAAATAGGCTAAACTAGTAAAATGACAATTTTATCAAGAGAGAAAGACCTAGGGTTCCGATTTCACCATAATTATTCCTAGTTTTCATTCCTTATTTCATTAAAACCAATTTATCTTTCTAATTGCTAATCAAGATTCCCTAATTCATTCATTACCCTCTCCTAAGGTATAGTGGAAATATCCCTAATTACTAACCTTGTATATTCCTACACGAGTTATAATAATTATGAATTCATTAGGTTCTGTGGATCTCTTTGACTGATTACATGAGCCATGGAGGTATATTCCTATCCTCCATGCAACCCATGGTATTTACCCCAAATAACTAGACACACAACTCTCCTTCCGGTCTCATTGTGATTAACTCATCAACTAATTATTGGCCAGATAATTAGAAGCATGAAGCATAGAGATAAATACTCAAATCGAAAAGATAAACTTTGGAATTGATTTCATAAGAAACTACAACTAGTCCTAAATAGGCTACATCATAGCCCTAAATAAGAAAATTAGTTCATAGTAGAAGAAGAAAGCATGAAAGAATGAAATCTAAACATAATTGAAAGAGCAAAAGAATAAAACTTTGAGATGAAGATTGATTCAGCTTCTTGAATCTTGACTTCAATCCTTGCTTTTACCTCCATTTTTGCTCTCCAAAAATGTCAAGAATCCCCCTTCTCTAAAATGAAAGTGACAAGAAATACTCCTAGAAGGGAGGTGAATAGGAGTTTCTCGAAAATATTTGTTCAGATTAACTGAAACATAAATTAAACTAAGCTCTAAGCATTTCAAGAACTTAATCTATAGATATAAAACTTGTTCCAGAATTGAAAAGATATATGGAGTAACTTAGATAAAAAAACACAAATAATAACTAAATTAAATCAATCCAAAAAACTCAGTATAACTGAATCACGAGCATTAATAATCTTCTGTAAGCATAAATAGCTAGGAATTAACGAGAAGAGATAGAGAGCGATTTGACACAAGATTTATAGTGGTTTGGCCAAAATGCCTACATCCACTCTCTCAATTTCTTGAGGTTCCACTAAGGTTCAAGTTTAGTTGTCCAAGCTTCTCCAAGCTTATATCCATGGTTTCTCACACAAAAGCTCACCATAAACTTTCTCCTTCTAGCATTGCAACTAGAAGTCTCTTTCTTAGATTTCTTATTGAAAACCTAAGTTCTTAGCACTCAATAGAATTATGCTTCATTAAACCACTCTCTCACTCTAGAGGAGATCTTACAATTCAATGAACATAGGGAAAAAGAAAAATCTAATTATAAATTGAAGAACCGAGGGTTGCAGAGACACCCTACCTCTTGCTTTGTATTTTCTTCTTGTTACTACTCCTTTGTTTGCTTCAGAAGGAAGGGAAAACTGCATAATGAAGAAGAAGGTAGCATGTGAAGAGCAACCTTCACCTTTGATAAAGGGATAGCTGTAAGGCTAAGATGCTCTCTAATTTCTACTAACTATTCCCTTGTCTTGTAGTGTCCAAATAAGTTACTTTATGCTAACTTCCCTTGAAACATGGATCTCTACCAGCTCTTCATAAGGAAACGGTTATATCACACGTGAAGCAACATTCTGACAAACATTTTGAGATATGAAGTCTTTGCATGCATAACAACAACCAGAAGAGTAGAACTGGTTTAAGAACTAGTTCTTACAATCTAGCAAAACCAATTCTTAGCTTTCTTTACTAACCTGCACTTAGAAGGATACTAAAACAAAACACAAATCAGAAGCTAAAAAATCACTTGTTATCATCAAAAGCAAAGATAGAGAATTGTTGATCTTACAATCTCCCCCTTTTTTATGATGACAAATGATTAAGGATAATCTCCCCCTGAATATAAGCATACCTCAAAACTAGTTCCTCAAACTAGTTTAAAGAAATAGGGAGATTTCCTATAGCTGAGATAGACAATTAGATAAAATAGAATATATAACATTTCAATCAAACTCTCTCAGTTATGGTTCTCCCCCTTTGTCATAATCAAAAAGACAAGGGAAAAGAATCAAACAATTACAAAATAGATCACACAACTTAAAGGAAATAATAAGCAGTGATGCAGAAATCCAGATAAAACAATAAACAGTGATAAAACAATATCAGTAAATATCCAGATATCAACCATAAGAGAACCAATGTATTGATGCATGCTATGCAACAAAAGGATGCTACCAAAAGCTGATTAAGATCAAATGTTTACATATTAATATGAAATCATAACCAGAAAAAAAAAATGTTTAGGAGGAAAAGGGATTTGAAGATTTTAAAGCTGCCAACTCTGTCTTTATGTGAGCCAACTATTTCTCCACCACAGCCAATCAGGCAGAGCACTCAAAAGTTACAGATTGGAAGTAGTTGAGGCTTCTTCAAATTTGGTTGGCTAATTCTTCAGGTTTGACCGATGCTATCCACTCCACATGATCCACCTATTGAGAAGGAGGAACTGGTTTAATGGAAGGCTTGGTCTTCTTGGAAGATTTGGATGAAGAAGTAGAAGTTAGAGCTTTTCTCTTGTTCTTGGCAGATTTAGAGCTTGAAAGAGTATCCTCTGCTGGTCTGGATTCTGGCATCAATCTCTTAAGAAGCAACTTAGGTGGAATAGTCTCTTTTGTGAACTGAGAGAGATCCACTTTGAAAAACTGGCATATCTTTACTATTAACATTCCATAAGGTAGGCTGATTTTTGTTCTAGATGCCTTCACTGATGAGGCCATGGTGCTCAGAATCAAATGAGGCAAGTTCAGAGGTAACTCATGCTTTAAATGATATAAAACATACAAATTCGGAGTTGAGAAGTTTGTATGACTTCCAGCTCTTGGCAACAATTGAGTAGTAACTATTCTAGCCAAAGTTTTTGTTAAAGCATTAAAACAATGTGTAGATAGAGGTTTGCCCTGACCTCTCATCTCTGGAAAGTTGCATATAAATGTCATTGCATCATCAAACGAGAGGAGGTCAGAAGGCCAGACCTTTTGCACAAAGTGGGAAGCTCCCTTTACAAGTAATTTAAACAAACCAGCCAATACTCTTTCAGTGAGTATAATCTCTACCCACGCTACATAAGATTTCAGGTAAATCAAACCAAACTCAGCTCCTTGCAGAGGCTGAAGATGAGCATAGAAAAGTCGTATTACCTTAGGATAGACAGGGACATTCAACTTAAGCATTGCGGGTCAGCCTATGGAGGCAAAGATATCTTGAATGGTCTTGGTAGCAGATGAGTTGTGTTCCCATGAGATGACACTTCCCAAAGCTATAGGCCTGTGAGCATACAGAGAATGATATTTATCTTCTGTCACTGCATTCTGAAATACAGAAGTAGGACCTCTGGGAGAGGAAAACTTGTCCCTTGGCATGAAAGTAGTCTTTCTAGATTTCATTTTGAACTGCTTGCTAGAGCCAAAAGGTGTTGTAGAATGTGCATGAGGTGTAGAGCTAGAGGGGACTGAAGCATTGTCAGCCTTAGAAACAAATGGCGGTTATGGAGCAACAAAAGATGTTGAAACAGAGGGAGACCGAGGCATATTGCCTAGTTCAGAGTGTGAAAAGGAATGATACTCAGAGGGTAAACTAAAGGAAGAGCTGGGTTTATTTTCTTCAGAGGAATCAGGCTCAAAAGATGATGAGGATGAATGCTCTGAGGAGGGTTTGGCAGGTGAGGGTTCAGGTGATTTAGGAATTGAGGAAAATGGATGTGAATGAGATGGAGAAGAAAGGTTGGAGTGGGAGATAGGAGGTACCTTAAGAACCAATAAAGGCACAAGCTTTTCTTAAATAGGCTCAGAAAAAGGGACAGGAGGAAACTCAGTGACTAAAGGAGATGGCATGGAGGAAAAAGAGGGCATTTTACCTTTGCCCTTATCTTTGCTAAGGTGTCTTGGACGGTCAATTAGAGCAGGCATCTCAGAAGTTTCCTCATAGGATGAGGAGGAGTTAGAAATAGCAATGGGAGGACCACGAGAGCTTCTAGAAAGGGTCTTACGACTTCGCCATCAATCGTTGTCTTACTTGATGCATGTCCATTTCCTTAAATAGAGAGCAAGTTGAAGCACGACTAGCAATAGAGCAGAAAATTGTGGAACCACGAAGGCAGTTCAGAGAAGATCGTGGAGAAAAAGGAAGTTTCAAAGTAGAAAAATGTGAAGAATAGGGTGAAATTCAAAGCAAAGAAGAAGAAGAATAACGCGGGGAAGGATGATGAACACACTTTTTATACAATAGTTATTCCTCATACTTAGTCTTTTAAACCTCTTTTGGGCTGAATTGCATAGACTTAGACCTCATTTCATGAATTTGGATCCATTTATGCTTAATTGCAATTTCCAGCAATACTGAGCATTATATGCTGTCTCTGTGTTTCAGGCATATCTTGAGTTCTGGATGTCTAAAAATTCCGAGTCATACCTTGTTGGAAAGCTGAGAGAATTTTCTACAACTTTTTTTCAGGGATCCAAAGCTAATTCGGACGTTCAGAAGGTCATATGCAGCCTGGAAGCCAGAGAAGATATGCTGTCGCAGGATCCTGACCTACATGCAGTATTTGGGTCATAACTTGAGTTGTATATGTCATATGGACCTGAAACTGGTACCATTGGAAATCTAACAGACAGAGCTTCAATTTATATGAAGACCGGTTCACCATATTTTATGTGGAAGATGGTCTTATTTGCTGTGCCAGTTAGCTGACAGTTCCAGACACCTTCTGCCACTTAAATGGGCCTAACTTCCTCATGACAAGTCCAAATGGGCCCAAATCAAAGCCCAATTGAAGCTAAGGCCCATGGGAACAAGTGTGCCCTAAGGGCAATTTGGGTGTGCATGTAAAATTGGAGGTCTATATCAGAAGAAGGAGGCAGCCGAAATTCAGAATCACCTCATTAGATATTTTAGACAGATTTTTGAGCTTTCCTTAGTTCTTAAGTTTTCTTTTAGATATTTTGTAAGAACTTCAGCTCCTCTTGTTCATGGAGGGCTAATCCAACATATCAATCCAGGTTTTGCTATTCTGATTATTGGTTTTGAGATTATGAGTTGTTGTTCTTCATTTTAGTTGTTAATCAAAGTTCTTTCAATCCTTTGAAATATTCTGTTTGAATTGCTTAATTCGAATTTGGATCTTCATGTGTGATTGCTTAATTGCATGTGATAAAAGAGGATTGTATGGTTGATTAATGTTTCTGAGCTTTTGGATGGATTAATCACCTTGGCTGGATCATGGACTTAGGTAAAACTAGACTTGAATGTTTGCTTAATTCATTTGGTCTTAGTTAAAACCGAATTCTGGTTGCTTAACCAGTGGAATCCATAGAACATTGAGAGGCTTCTTGATATGTTTTAAAGGCCAAGAACATGGTTAATAATTGAATGGATCATTAGAAATCAAGGATGAACTTAAATCAGAATTAGTAAAGACTTGGATTGGTTGCTTTCTCTTAAAACTCTACCACTGATAATTAATTTTCGTTAATCACATAAACCAACAAAACCCCCCTGTTTACATGCTTCTCAATATGATTCACTAAATAGAACAATCCTTAGGTTCGACTTAGGGCTACCCCTTGCTGCAAAAAGCTAGGTAACCGACCTTAAACATTAAGTAATTTGAGGAGCCTCGGCAGCTCATCAAATTTTGGCGCCGTTGCCGGGGATTGTTCTATCTTTGAATCAGTAGTATTAGTAGTAAAACTGACTTTTAACTTTCCCCTAATTCACCCCCCTTGTGTTTGAGTTTTTGTTCTTTTTAGTGTTTTGGCCACTTTTTCCATAACTTTTTGGCCAAGTATCCATTCTGTTTGAGGCCAGTGGCCATTGTTTTTCTTGATTTGAAGTGTGCTTAGATGTTTTATAGTGTCATTGAGTGAATTCTGGCCATTTGGACCATTTCCCCTTTGTTTTTCTTTCGGTTTGGCTTGATTTAGTGATTTCTGGTTTTACTGTTCAAATCAAAATTTTTAGCTCTGATTGACCTGAAACTTTCTAAGTTGAAGGAAAAGGGCCTAACTCACAAAAGTCACAGCCTTTGGCTGTGAGGTCCATTTGTTTAAGCCAAATTCCATAGTTTTGACCACTTTTCCATTTTTTAAAAATTTTTTATTTGATTTTTGAGTTCCATTTTCATCCACCTTTCGTCCTGTGGTGGTAGAAAAATTTTAAAAAATGTTTAGATACCTTTTCTAGTCCTATTTTGGTGTCTTTTTACCTTTGTTTTGTGTTTTTGGTGTGTTTCGGTTTTAGCTTAATTCTGTCAGTTTTGTGTGTTTTTGTGCTTTGTGGTGTGTTTAGGCATTTAGCCACTTGTTTGCATGGTGTATGACTAGGTCTTCTCCCTTTGTATTGCTTGAAGGAGATCCTGAAATAGAGAGAACCTTGTATACCCGTAATAGAGCACATAGGGCTGTTGATAATTTAGATCCTACCATGGCTGAAGCTGGAACTCCTATTGTTATTCCTATTGTTGATCCTGTTGTTGATGAAGGTAATAGAGCTGATAATGCTAATAGAGCTGGAAATAATAATAACAATAACATGCAGCCTAGAGACAGAACTCTTAAGGAATTGGCCACCCCTGATGTTGCTTACCAACCTTTAGGGATCCAATATCCAGAAATTGATACTGCTTTTGAATTGAAGTCTGGATTGATACACTTGCTGCCAAAGTTTCATGGTCTTGCAGGTGAAGATCCTCATAAGCATTTGAAGGAATTCCATGTGGTTTGTTCCACCATGAGGCCACAAGGAATTTCTGAAGAGCAGATCAAGTTAAGAGCATTCCCTTTCTCTCTTGCTGATGCAGCTAAAGACTGGCTCTTTTACTTGTCACAAGGTTCGGTCAGGAATTGGAATGACATGAAGAAGCTGTTTCTGGCCAAGTTCTTCCCTGCATCCAGAACTGCTGCCATTCGCAAAGACATATGTGGCATAAGGCAACTGCCAGGGGAGACATTGCATGAGTATTGGGAGAGGTTTACCAAGCTGTGTTCAAGCTGCCTCCATCACCAAATAAGTGATCAGCTGTTGATACAATATTTCTATGAGGGCTTGTCACCTTCGGATAGAAATAACATTGATTCTTCTAGTGGAGGAGCATTAGTGGATAAGACACCTGCTGCTGCCAGAGGTTTAATTTCCAATATGGCAGAGAATTCCCAGCAGTTTGGTGTTCGGATGATTCATTCCACCAGGGGAGTCAATGAAGTTGGTGTATCATTTGCTGACCAACAAAGAATGGAGCACAGACTTGACGAGCTGACCTCCTTGGTCAGGCAATTGGCAGTGGGGAGACAAGTATCCACCCCTCAACCTGCAAGCGTGTGTGGCATTTGTGCTTGTCCATCACATCCTACAGATGCATGCCCCACACTGCAAGATGGTGATTCTGGATTTCAGGATCCCTCTGTAGCTGCAGTAGGTGTTTTTCCTGGTCGATCCCCATACCAACAGCAGCAGCAGCCTAGATATGATCCGTACTCCAACACTTACAACCCTGGTTGGAGGGATCATCCAAATTTCAGATATGGCAATGCTGCAGCACCACAACAGCAGTCCTCCCAACAACAGCCACAGCAACAGCAGCAGTATAGGCAACCTTGGCAACAACAGAGCCAATTTCAGCCAGCCAGGCCAGGCCAGTTTCAACAGAACAGGCCACCATTCCAGCAGCAGCCTATGCAGCCAACCAACCCGTCAACATCCAAACCTGAGTCTTCCTTGGAAGATTTAGTCAAGCAGATGGCCACAAGCAACATCCAGTTCCAGCAGAGGGCGGAGTCCACCATGCAGAATCTGGAAATGCAGATTGGACAATTGGCATCATCTGTAAGTCAATTGCAATCCCAAGGTTTTGGCACCCTTCCTTCTCAGACCATTCCTAACCCCAATTCGAAGAATGTGAGTGCAATCACTCTTAGGAGTGGCAAGTCAATTCCAGACCCTGCACCTGCAGTTCAGAGTCAACCAAGTGTGCCAGTTATACCTGTTGCTGACCCTCGCAGTTCCAGCCAGTGCACTAGTAGTTCCACTCCAGGGATGCCACAGCAGAAGCCTACATATTCTGCACCTCTTCCTTTTCCACAGAGAGCCACTCAATCTAAGAAAACCGATGAGGCTGAAAAGGATAGGGAGCTTCTGGAGACGTTCAGGAAGGAGGAAGTTAACATTCCATTGCTGGATGCTATCAAGCAAATTCCTAGATATGCCAAATTTTTAAAGGAATTGTGCACACAGAGGAGGCGGCTTAAGGGCAATGAGCGAATTAGCATGAGTCAGAACGTTTCGGCCCTTATTCAGCCTATGCCCCAGAAGTGCAAGGATCCAGGCACTTTCACCATTCCATGTGTTATAGGCAAATCCAAGTTTGAGCATGCCCTGCTAGACCTTGGTGCTTCCATTAATGTGATGCCTATGACTGTGTTTAGTTCTCTTGGACTTGGCCCCTTGAGAGCTACTGGTGTTGTGAT
>QAOA01005944.1:831609-846315 GCA_003255065.1 Cercis canadensis
AATAGTTATTCCTCATACTTAGTCTTTTAAACCTCTTTTGGGCTGAATTGCATAGACTTAGACCTCATTTCATGAATTTGGATCCATTTATGCTTAATTGCAATTTCCAGCAATACTGAGCATTATATGCTGTCTCTGTGTTCCAGGCATATCTTGAGTTCTGTATGTCTAAAAATTCCGAGTCATACCTTGTTGGAAAGCGGAGAGAATTTTCTACAACTTTCTTTCAGGGCTCCAAAGCTAATTCGAAAGTTCAGAAGGTCATATGCAGCCTGGAAGCCAGAGAAGATATGCTGTCGCAGGATCCTGACCTACATGCAGTATTTGGGTCATAACTTGAGTTTTAAATGTCATATGGACCTTAAACTGGTACCATTGGAAAGCTGACAGACAGAGCTTCAATTTATATGAAGACCGGTTCACCATAGTTTATGTGGAAGATGGTCTTATTTGCTGTGCAAGTTAGCTGACGGTTCCAGACACCTTCAGCCACTTAAATGGGCCTAACTTCCTCATGACAAGTCCAAATGGGCCCAAACCAAAGCCCAATTGAAGCTAAGGCCCATGGGAACAAGTGTGCCCTAAGGGCAATTTGGGTGTGCATGTAAAATTGGAGGTCTATATCAGCAAGAGGGGGGCAGCCAAAATTCATAATCAAGTTTTAGATATTTTAGACAGCTTTCTAGTCTTTCCTTAGCTCTTAAGTTTTCTCTTAGATATTTTGTAAGAACTCAGCTCCTCTTGTTCATGGAGGGCTAATTCATCAATCAATCCAGGTTTTGGCTGTTCTGATTATTGGTTTTGAGATTATGAGTTGTTGTTATTCATTCAATGATTAATCTGCTTCTTTCAATCCTTTGAAATATTCTGTTTGAATTGCTTAATTCGAATTTGGATCTTCATGTGTGATTGCTTAATTGCATGTGATAAAAGAGGATTGTATGGTTGATTAATGTTTCTGAGCTTTTGGATGGATTAATCACCTTGGCTGGATCATGGACTTAGGTAAAACTAGACTTGAATGTTTGCTTAATTCATTTAGTCTTAGTTGAATCCGAATTCTGGTTGCTTAACCAGTGGACATCCATAGAACATTGAGAGGCGTCTTGATATGTTTTAAAGGCCAAGAACATGGTTAATAATTGAATGGATCATTAGAAATCAAGGATGAATCAAAATCAGAATCAGTTAAGGCTTGGATTGGTTGTTTTCCTTTAGGTTACCACTTACAATTAATTTCTGTCAAGTACTTAAACCAAACAAAACCCCCTCTGTTTACATGCTTCTTAATATGATTCACTAAATAGAACAATCCTTAGGTTCGACTTAGGGCTGCCCTTTGCTGCAAATAGCTTAGGTAACCGACCTTAAAATTAAGTAATTTGAGGAGCCTCGGCAACTCATCAAAGGAACAAGATCAAAATGAGCATTTTGATCAGAAGATCAACCACTAGTATGCAAAAATAGCATTTTGCCACAGGGAAAGGAGCAAAATAGTGTGTTTGATCAGAGAGGCAATTGCCAGAGAATGAAACACACGTTTTACTAAAGAGTTTAGGCAATCAGGCCAAAACAAATAGAAAAGCCCAAAGAAGAAAAGATTAAAACTCAGCCCAAACAACAATAAAAAAATCCAACTAAAATTGGCCCAAACGTGAAGAAACTTCTGAGATCTTTTGAAAGAAAAGATTCAGTAAGATCAGAAGAAGAATTTTGTTGGCAGACTTAAAAAGAAACCAGAATCGAGTGTTTACCATATAGGCCAAAAGAAGAAATTCAACAAATTTTATACTAAAATATCAGAAAAAATACCTAAAATAGATGAACATTAACCAACTTAAGATTCAAAACAAAAAAAGAAGGAAGAGAATGATATGCATGAAGAACAAAAAATAATGAAAACACTTATGACTAATTAAGCATTCTTAACTCATGCCTAAGAAAGGAGAATCTATCTTCAGCTAGTGCTTTGGTGAAGATATCAACAATTTGATCTTTAGTACTAACAAAAGAAAGTGATGCTTTATATCAATATGTTTGGTCCTAGAATGCTGAACTGGATTTTTAGCAATATTGATAGCACTGGTATTATCACACAACAAAAGAATTTTGTCAAGAGAAATACCATAGTCAAGTAGTTGTTGCTTCTTCCAAAGCACTTGGGAACAACAAAGACCAGCAGCCATATATTCTGCCTCAACTTTTGATTGAGTCACAACATTTTACTTTTTGGATTGCCAAGAGACTAGATCTCCTCTAAGGAATTGACATTCTCCACTAGTGCTTTTGTGATCAATAGAACATCTGGCATAGTTAGAGTCAGTATATGAAACTAGTTCGAAAGAACTAGTTCTGCTAAACCAGAGACCAACATTAACAGTGTTAAGCAAATATCGAAAAATTCTCTTTACAGCAATCAAATGTGATTATTTAGGACAAACTTGAAATCTAGCACAAGCACACACATAAAATAAAATATCAGGCCTACTTGCTGTCAAATATAACAGAGAACTAATCATTCCTCTGTACCTTTTCTCACAGACCAATTTACCAGATTCATCCAAAGTAAGCTTGGTGGCAGTACTCATAGGAGTAGAAATACCTTTTGCATTGTTCATTCCAAACCTTTTGAGCAGCTCTCAAGTATATTTGGATTGATTGATCAAAATATCATTTTTTTAGTTTGCTTTACTTAAAGACTGAGAAAGAGGTTAAGCTCACCCATCATGCTTATTTCAAATTCACTTTTCTTGAGCTTCTCAAATTCTTTACACAACAAAGTGTTAGTAGAACCAAATATGATATCATCAACATAAATCTGAACAATGATAATGTGATGAGAGACATGCTTTGTAAACAAAGTGGTATCTACTTTTCCTCTTCAAAAACTATTTCCCATGAGAAATTCACTCAACCTATCATACCAAGCTCTTGGCGCTTGTTTAAGGCCATAGAGAGCCTTTGATAACTTATACAAATGATTTGGAAAATCAAGGTTTTCAAAACCAAGAGGTTGCTTAACATAGACTTACTCATTGATAAAGCCACTTAGAAATACACTTATCACATCCATTTGAAAAATTCTTAAAATTTTGAAACATGCGCAAGAAACATTCTTATTGCTTATAATCTGGCTACATGAGCAAAAGTCTCCTCAAAATCAATACCTTCCTGCTAATTGAAGCCTTGAGCAACAAGGCGAGCTTTGTTTCTCACTATCTTGCCATCCTCATCTAATTTGTTCCTAAACACCCATCTAGTACCAATGACAGATTGATTTTGTGGATGAGGAACTAAATCCCAGACTTTGTTTCTAACAAACTGATTGAGTCCTTCTTGCATAGCCATGATCCAAGCCTCATCTTTCAAGGTTTCACTTACATTTGAAGGTTCAACAAATAAGAGAAAAGCTAAATTAACATGTTTGTCTCGAAGAGAAGCTCTAGTTGTTATTCCTTCATGCAGATCACCAATGACTTTTTCAATTGGATGATTCCTTGAAGTTATGGTTTCTCATGGAAGTGACTCTGCTGCATTTTGCTGTGGTTCTTCTTCCTAGATAGATTCTAGTTGATTTGGTTCTGATGGTACTTGATCAGGTATAGCAGGTTCTGGAACTTGCTCTTTGCTGCATTCAGTTTTGTTATGTAGCTTGAGATTTTCCTGCAAAATTTTTGGTTCTTCAAGAGCATTTGTGCTCAAGAGAGGGTCAGTCTCATCAAAGACAACATGAACAAATTCTTTGACAATCAAAGTTCTTTTGTTGAAAACTCTATATGCCTTACTAGTTAAAGAATATCCCAAAAAAATGCATTCATCAGATTTTGAATCAAACTTTCCTAGATAATCTTTTCTATTATTTAGAACAAAACATTTATATCCAAATGCATGAAAATAGCTGATATTGGGTTTTCTTCCTTTCCATAGCTCATAAGGAGTCTTCTTCCAAATTGGTCTAATTAAACATCTATTCAAAATATAGCATGTTGTATTTACACCTTCAGCCCAGAAATACTTGGCAAATCATTTTCACAAAGCATAGTTCTGCCAATCTCAACTAGTGTCTTATTTTTCCTCTCAACAACACCATTCTGTTGTGGAGTTCTAGGATAGAAAAAATTGTGGTGGATTCTTGAATTTCCACAAAAGCTTTTGAAAAACTTATTTTCAAACTCATCACCATGATAACTCCTAATTGAAGATGTTGCAAAACCCTTTTCATTTTGAACATTTTTGCTAAATTTCTTTAACACAGAAAAAGTATAATCTTTATGAGCTAGGAAGAACACCCAAGTAAACCTAGAATAATCATCAACAATGACCAAACCATATTTCTTTCCATTTAAGCTCAAAATAGGTGTTGTTCCAAATAAATCCACGTGAAGTAGTTGCAATGACCTAGAGGTTGACAACACTTTCTTAGAACTGAAAGAGGACTTAATCTGTTTTCCCTACTAACAAGCAATACATATTTTATCCTTTTCAAAAACTATCTTAGGCAATCCTGAGACTAGTTCTTTCTTTGAAAGTTTGGCAATCAATTTTAAATTAGCATGGCCAAGTGTCCTATGCCACAGCTAGAAGGTACTACTTTGAGAAGCAAAACAGGTTTCCTGTTTGAAATCTAAAGAATCTTTGGACACAACATAAACATTTGAGCTTCTTTGACTAGCAAACAGAATATCATCATATTTCCTATCATGAATGATGCACTTAGATACTTCAAAGATAATCCTATGACCTCTATCACAAAATTGACTAATGCTTAACAAATTGTACATTAAGCCTTTCACAAAGTACACATTTTTAATAAATAAAGAAAGGGTTAAGTTGATTTTACATATACCTATTATTCTACCTTTGTTGTTATTACCAAAAGTTACTGCTCCCAAGTGCTCCATGTCAATGGAAACAAACTTCGAATGGTCTCCTGTCATGTGCCTAGAATAGCCACTGTCAAGATACCAACAATCATTCTTGGCTTGATAACATACCTGCAAGTAGATTAGAAGACTTAGGTACCCAAACTTCTTTGGGTCCTTTCAAGTTAGCAACAGTTGTACTCTTAGGCACCCATATCATTTTCCTAGTTGCACAACGTTCCACAATAAAAGCATGTTCCTTTAGAATAAGAATGAGAAACATAAGCTTTAACAAAAGTATTCTTAACATTTTTTGAGGAATTAGGTTGAGAGTAACCTAAACCAGTTCTGTCATTACTCATTCTTTGTCTTCCAAGGAGAGAATTAAGATTATCTCTTCCTTGAACAAAATCTACTAAGTCTTTGGACATTTCATCAACTTTTCTTTTCAGTTCATCATTCTCATTTATGACAGAGACAGTAGAACATCTTTCTTTTTCCAGAATCTCATTTTGATGTCGCAATACTTTAAGTCTATCAGTCAAGGCAATATTGTCTTTCTCAAGTTCTTCTATCAAAATGATCTGATTTCTTATTATTTTCTTTAGAGCAATGATTTTAGCAAGCCTTTTTTCATAGTCAAAGGATAGATCATCAAATGCAAGACTTAACTCATCATAAGTAGGTAGAGGTTCAAAATCTAGATGAGTTACCTCTATCTTTTCACTACTTCCTTCTTCCTTGGCCATTAAACACAGATTTGCTATATTCTCTTCATCAGAGTCCTCACTGTCAGAAGTTGAGTCCTCATCACTCCAAGCAGCTACCATTGCCCTCTTTTTATCCTTCTTGAAGAATTTCTTCTCTTTTAGATTTGGACACTTAGGTTTGATATGGCCTGGCTTTTTACATTCATTGGAAATGATAGGTTCTTTTGCAGCTTCTCCTCTTGTGAAGTTCTTTTGACCTTTTGACTGAAATCTTTTCCTCTCCTTCATTTTTCTCATCATATCTAGAGCTCTTTTAGTGATGAGAGCTACATCTTGATCACTGGAGACTGTATCTTCCTTTACACTGGTTTCTGAAGCATTTGAAGTGAGAGCCAAGCTCTTCTTTCTTTCAACCATAATGGAATATTTCTGCATAATCATTATCTAGTGTGACTCTAGAGTTCCTCTTAGTGCATCCACAGTGAGCTCATTGGATTCAGCATACTGAAGAAAGATAGTAACCTTCGAGTCCCACTTTCCAGTAAGACATCTTAAAATTTTCTTAACTTGCTCTTTCTAAGAATAAACTTTGCCAAGCAAAAAAGGAGTCTAGAGGTTCATCCTGAGTCATGTAGAACATCTCATATTGAGTAGAGTAGATGTCGATCTTGGCCTTTTTAACATGACTAGTTCCTTCGTGGATTGCAGCAAGCCTATTCCACATCTCCTTAGCCATATCGCAGGATGCAATATTCTCATACTTTTTTTGCAGATATAGCACATACTATGTTGTTTCTTGCTTTAGAGTTGAGAGTGAATTTGAGTTTGTCTTCAGTAGTGAACTCATGTTCTTCCTTTAAGATAACAACATCATTCACCATTTTTGTTGGAAGTGTAAGACCATTTCTAACAATTTTTTAAACTTGATAGTCGATTGCCTCAAGGTACATCTCCATGCAATGCTTCCAGTAAAGGTAGTTTTCTCCATTAAAGAAAGGAGGCTTGTGCGAAGAGTGTGACTCATTTTGATTGTTCATGATTCCTGCAACTAAATAATACAAATATTTTGCTCTTGGTTAGTTAAACCAACAAAATATAATGAGCACCTTGCTCCGATACCAATTGAAAGTGATAGGAAATACTCCTAGAGGGGGGTGAATAGGAGTTTCTCAAAAATATTTGTTTTGATTAACTAAAACACAGAAATTAAGCTAAGCTCTAAGCATTTCAAGAACTTAATCTACAGATATAAAACTTATTCTAGAATTGAAAAGATATATGGAATAACTTAGATCTTTAAACATAGATAATAACTAAATTAAATCAATCCACGTAACTCAGCATAATTGAATCATAAGCATTAATAATCTTCTGTAAGCATAAACAACTAGGAATTAAAGAGAAGAGATAAAGAGAGATTTGACACATTTGATACATCAATAGTCTTTTTTAACCCAAACTGTCTTTAGAGCAAGAAAGCCAAGATTATGAGTTTGTTGTTTGTTGTGACCATGTTTGCTTTTAATGAAAAATATTTGGGTATGACCTTTTGCTACAAGCCTGCTATATGGTATAACCTTTTGCTGCCTTAGGAGGATGAGTTTGTAGTCCATTCCCTAATCCCTCAAGAGCTTACACAAGTTAAAAGTGGCTCTCTTGTTCCAACAGAAACCTTTCACCTATTTTCGGAAGAGGAAGCAAGAATTATCTGTGGAATTTAACTGAGCTCAATGGTTGAAATGGATGATAGATTCTGGTTTAATGATAGAAGGGCATATTCTCGATTAAAACAACCTATATCAAATGCTTATTCGTAACTTAGTTAATAACTCTGTGGATAGTGTGTCCAGTGATAATGAAAACAGAAGTGTGAATGTTTGTGACTTTAATGTTTGGAATAAGCTGAGATACCAAATACACACATGCATTTTCTATAGAGATGTTGTAAGGATATTATTCCGACAACTGCTACTCTTGTTAGAAGAGGCATGGATATCCCAAATCTGCGCTCCCTTTGTTAGCGAAGCTAGGAGAATCTAATGCATGTTCTGTTTCATTGCAATGGGGTAAAAGATGTATGGGATCATGCTAATTTTTATGAAATACCCAAGGTGGATATCAATGAAAATTTTCTGTTGTGGTTTTCCCATGTGGTTGCTGGATGGGATTCTCACAAATTGGCTACATGTGCTTTTATAAGGAATCATTAATATTATATCATTCACCATAATAAAATATTATATTACCTTCCAAGCTAAAATATGTGTTTTTTTATCTTACATAATAAGTTATTTCTTAAATCTTTTCTCATATTCACTCTCTTCTGACTCTTTGGCCAACTCCCATTAAGTTGAGCATTGAATGAGGCATGGAACACTAGTTATTGTCTCTCCTAACTATTTTCTTCGTCCATTCTAGGTAGGTCCCTTGACATATTGTTTATCAATAGTCGCAATAAATGGAATTAGAATAAATATAATTCGTTTGGGAAAGATCCAAGCCTTGTGGATAGTGTGTGGACGTCAGCTCTTTATTTATGGGATGAACTTGGGCTCTTACAGTTACTAATCCCATTCACACTCCATCTAGCTCACATAAAATGCACCTTTATACAAACTCAACATGGATCATGCCTTCAATCCAAATGGTGATGCAAAATCCGAATTCCTTCAGCTATTTCTCTAAGAGTTTGTGTTTGAAAAATAATCTAAAAAAATCAAGAAAGATAGAAAGGTAAAAAAGAAGGTGTGGAGCCGACCAAAGAAGAGAAAACCATAAACTTCTCCAGCTGGTCATCACCAAACTAGAAGACTATAAACAATACTAGAAACTAATAGAAAAATCTACAAAAGGACAAGTCTGTGTGTAAGCTAAGATAGGCTAGCTAATAGCCAATAACTAAAGCTATGCTGATAACAAACAAAGCCATTAACATGAAAGAAACAAAGTCATCAGCTTTATAGTGTAAACTCATCCTCCCTATTAGGTGAACAATCGATTCAACTCAAAAACTTATGCTATCAAGTAAATGCCCAATAATGATTTTATATCTAACACTCCTAGGCAGCAAAAGGTTATTAGAATTGAAGGTTCTTCCAAGATGTAGATGGATCATGAATCATCAATAATGAAAGGCAACACCATGGTGAAGCACCAGAGAACAAAGAGCAGCAACAACAGAAAGATTATGCAGAAGAGAAGTTCTAGAAAGAAAAGCGAGAAAGCAGAAAACTGTAACTAGCATGTCAAACTATTCTCATTGAATGAATAATCTTGATTACATTCTATATCGCAGTCCCTCAATATATAGTTGTGTGATGAGTCAGTCTTCTTCTAGAAGTTTGTACAGCAAAGCTAATCCATCACTTAACTGAATATAAACTAACTTATCTATATGACTAAGCATTAATTGGCTTCTAACTAACTTTGAATTTAAATGCTAAGTTGGCAACTGATGTGGGTTGACAACTGACATGGCACTTGCTCTTTCATCCCCCATCATAACTGTCTTTTATCTTTTGTTTAACATCCCCCCTCAAACCCATGATTCTTGGAAGAATAGTGAGTTTGGAACGATTAGACAGAAAAACCTTAGATGGCAAGGGCTTGGTTAACATATCAGCCAACTTATTTGAGGCAGGCACATGACAAAGCTTGAGAGTCTTGTCAAGAAGACGTTCTTACAAAATGACACTGAATTTTAATATGCTTTGTTCGAGCATGGAGGACAGGATTGGCTGCAAGGAATGTAGCACTCAAGTTATCACATAATAAGAAAGGAATAGCGGCAAGAGGACACTGAAGTTCTGTCAGAAGAGATTGTAACCAAATTAACTCTGAAATGACATTGGCTAAGGCTTTGTACTTTGCCTCAATACTTGACCGAGCCATAACTTTCTGCTTCCCTGATGACCATGAGATTAAGCTTGCTCCAAGGAAGATAGCATGACCACTAGTGCTACGACTATCATCTGGATAGCCAGCCCAGTCAGAGTCAGAATAAGCAAGTAGGGACAGCACATGTGTCTTGCAAGAGTGAGCCCATAAGTGATAGTACCTTTGAGGTAATTAAGCACCCTCTTAGCAGCTTGCAAATGAAGATCAGTGGGAGAGCTCATAAACTGACACTGCTTGTTGACAACAAGGGCAATGTCTAGCCTAGTTATTGTACAATAATGCAGTGCTCCCATTAAGCTGTGATAATGAAGAGGTTGAGCTAAAGGTTAGCCATCAGTGATGGAGAGAATCTAAGAACTAATTATAGGTGTGACAGCAGGCTTAGCACTCTCAAGTCCAACTTTATGTAATAAGTCAGAAACATACTTAATCTAGCTCACATGAAGGAAATTGGCATGCCGAGACTTCAACACCCAGAAAATAGTGTAGAGGACCCAAATCTTTCAAGGAGAAAGCATAATTCAAGTGGGTAACAAGAGACTAAACCAGACTGAAGTTAGAGCTAGTGAGAATAATATCATCTACATACACTAGTAGGTAAAGCATTGCTGAAGAATAGTGAAAAACAAATAGAGAACTGTCAGAGAAAGTAGACTTAAAACCCCACTGCAGCAAAGTAATCTTGAGTTTGGTAAACCAAGCTCTAGGGGCTTGTTTAAGGCCATATAGAGCTTTCTTAAGCTTGAACAGTGAGGAAACTGAGAATCCTCAAATCCTTGAGGTTGTCGCATGTAAACTTCTTCATTGAGTTCTCCATTGAGGAATGCATTTTTATGTCAAGTTGCTTAATAGGCCATCCCTTGGAAATTGCAATGGTGAGGACAGTTCGAATTGTAGATGGTTTCACTACTGGACTAAAAGTTTGAAAGAAATCAATGCCATATGTCTGTGTGAAGCCCTGAGCCACCAACCTAGCTTATACCTCTAAATGGTGCCATCGGCCTTATACTTTAGCTTGTAAACCCACCTGCAGCCTACAATATTTTTGTTGCTTGGACAAGACACCAAATCCCATGTGCTATTAGCTTGCAAAGTTGAGAATTCCTTCTGCATAGCAGTAACCCAATGAGAAGAAACAACTACTTGTTTATATGTAGATGGTTCCACAGATTTCATGGAATATGCTAAAGTATAGACTTTTGGCTTGAAAATGTCATTCTGACTTCTGGTGACCATTCTCGTGGGTAAAGGCACAACAGGAGATGATGCAACCTGTTCTAGCACAGAATCTGGTATAGATGAAGACAAGGGAATGGACTCAGATTCTGAAGTAGACAAGTTAGAGTCAGGTTTGTGGGATGCCTTGATAATAAAGGTGAACTGACAGCAGATGAGACAGCTAAATCTGGAAGTCTGTGAGACACTGAGATGCTAGAGGCAAGAGACATAATAACTGGCATTGAACATTATGTAGAGTCAACAGAAACTGCAGAGGTAAAAGTCTTGAAAGGAAACACAAATTCAGCAAAGACAACATGTATAGAGATATACACTCTCTTGGATTCTATATTCAAACACATAAATCCTGTGTTTGTTACTGTAGCCTAAGAAACAGCAGGATGCAGACCTGGTTTCTAGCTTATGAGTACGATAGGGTCTTAGATATGGAAAACACAGACATCCAAAAGTTTTAATTTGAGTGAATATTGGAAATTTCTGATATAATAGTTCATAAGGTGACTTATACAGCAGCACAGCTGTGGGAAGCCTATTTATGAGATAAACTGTTGTTTGGAAAGCAAATGGTCATTACTTGGTTGGCACACCAGTAGTGATAAATAGCAAAAGACCTATCTCTACCACATTTCAATTTTTCCTTTCCACTATACCATTTATTTATGGTGTATATGGGTAAGAAAATCTATGGAGAATACCAAGGGTTTTGACGAGTTTATCAAATGCAACAAACTTTCCTCTAAAATCAATTTGAAGTGTTTTGATCTTACACTCAAACTGCCTTTCCACCAAGCTTTGAAATCTTTGAAACATTTCTAAAGTATCAGATTTTGACTTGAGAAGATAAATCCAAGAAAATCAAGTATAATCATCAATGAGTAGTAAAAAAATAACATGTTCCATTCATAGAGGAACAAGAGGGTGAGCCCCATAGATCAACATGTACTAACTCAAAGGGTTTTATTGATCTTGAAACAGATTTTATAAATGACAACTTGTGACTTTTGACCAATTGGCATGAGCTGCATACAGGTGCATTATTACACTTGAAACTAGGTAGATGACTCTGAAACATAACCCTATTTATTATTTTAGTAGCAAGGTGCCCTAGTCTATTATGCCACAATTCCAAATCAAATTTATGCTTAACAGAATTCAAACTAAACATTTGAAGTGCTCGAGTAGTATTAGCAGGACATTCTCTATCAAAAGCCATTCCTGTCATAACTTGATACATGCCTTGGTTAAGTTTTCCTTGGAGCAACACCTCCTTGGTTCTGTAATCCTTCACAAGAAAGCAAGAAGGATGAAATTCTACATATGCTGCGTTATCTTGACACAACTTTTGCACATTAAGTTAGAAGTAATCTTAGGTACATGCAACACATGATTTAATAGCAAATTTCCGTTGTGTGTTGGAATAAAAGTAGTACCTATATTGTGCACAGCCAAGGACTCACCATTGCGAACAGTAACTACCTCTTCTCGTGCAAAAAGGTTGTGCAATGCCCTAGATCAGCAATCACATGGTGGCTATCTCTAGTATCCAGAAACCATGGAGTATTGTCTACAACTCCTTTAATGGCCATTAATGCTTGTGGCTCTTGAGTCTGTGATCTTTCTCCATTCACTGGTCTGGGTTGAAAATCATTGTTAAATCTATGCCAACACTGAGATGCTATGTGACCAGATTTATGACAAATTTGGCATTGAAGCCTGTTGCCACTACCATAGCCAGGTTTATTCCTTCTGAATGAGTTACCTTGGCTTGAGAAGTTATGATTTTTCATATTACCATTACCATTTCCAGTCTGAGGGTTACGGTTTAGTCCATGACCATTTTCAGATTGAAAACCAGAATAAGAATTTCCAAATTGAAACTTCTTCTTACCTACAGCTTGCCTGAATTGTGCAGCATTTGCCTACATCAACACTTGCTCATCAACTGAATTTTGTCTTTCCAACCTTCCTTCAAAGGATAGTAAATGACTCTGTAAACTTTCAACAGATATGGATTCAAACGTAAGTGGAACTACTAAATTATATTTAGGTCCCAATCCACTCAAGATGGCCATGACTTCATCATCCTGGGTGATGTGCTCCCTTATAGCCCTCAAATTATCACAGATGCTTCTGATCTTTAAGATGTAATCCAACACTCCAAGATTGCCTTTCTGTATAGTTCGCAATTTTAACTTGAGTTCCATAATTCTTGCTCTTAAGGAACAGGCAAAGCATTATGCCAATGACTTCCAATTTTTTGCAGCAGAATTATAGGACATAATTTGAGCCATGATCTATTCAATTAATGAAGCATAGATCCAACTCATCACAAGGAAATTTTGCCTTTGCCAAAAGGTATATTCTGGATTCAAAACCAGCACACCTACAACAGACATGGAATCTTGGACGAATTTCTCTGGACATGATCCTGATCCATCATCAAGAATTTCCTCATAGCCATTAGCAATTACCACATTCAGCAGTTGATTCCTCCAGATTAAGTAATTAATTCAATCGAGTTTGATGGTGAGAGACTGACCTAACATTAGAAAAATGGAGTTCCCTGATCCTTGAGATGACATCAAAGGAGATGCACAGTGATCCGCTATTAGAGAAGCTCTAATACCATGTTAGAATTGAAGGTTCTTCCAAGATGCAGATGGATCATGAATCATCAATGATGAACAAAGCTAGGCAATACCATGGTGAAGCACTAGAAAGCAAAGAGCAGCAACAACAGAAAGATTATGTAGAAGAGAAGTTCTAGAAAGAAAAGCGAGAAACCATAAAACTGTAACTAGCATGTAAAACTATTCTCATTGAATGAATAATCTTGATTACATTTTGTATCGTAGTCCCTCAATATTTAGTTGTGTGATGAGTCAATCTTCTTCTAGAAGTTTGTACAGAAAAGCTAATCCATCACTTAACTGAATATAAACTAACTTATCTATATGACTAAGCACTAGCTAGCTTCTAACTAACTTTGACTTTAAATGCTGAGTTGGCAACTGATGTGGCACTTGCTCTTTAATCCCCCGTCAACTGTCTTTTATCTTTTGTTTAACAAAGGTCATACCCTATTCTGATCTTCATCCTATTTCCAATATGATATACCTATGTAGCAAGGGTACGAATACGAGTTTCGTACCTGGTACGGGTATAAAATGTCGGTACGACATTTTAAAAAAAAATAGGGGTACGAATATGCCACGTCATATATATATAAACCAACCATTAATCCTTAGCAAATAAGTAACAATTAACAAGTATTAACTCAAAATATAAATCATCAATCAAAATTCAAGTAATAGAATTTATCATATTTGGATGAGTATCATTAGTATATTATAAATATTTTTTAATTAGACCAAGTGCATTATAAAAAGTCACAAAAAAATGATAAACTAGAATCTAATTCTCATTATTTTTCAAATTTGTTAGATGCATTAAAAATTGAATCATTAAAAATACATTTTAAATGGTTAGTGAAAATTATAATGTATAAATTAAAGTGAAGCCTTTAATAATTGAAGAATGGAATGATGTGGGACCCAACACTAGCTGCATTCATCGCTCCATGTATCACGCCGTGCATTACCTGTACGAAAACTAGGATTAGCTGCACAATGAGGATGTTTTGAAACATTTTCAAAAAAAAAAAAAAAAAAAGGACAGGTTTCTTCCATTGGTACGCGTTGCATTTCGGAGACGTCTCCAAAATGGGTACGCATCCTTACTTGCGGTTTCTGTGCTATAAAGGTTTACAGTTCATTCCCTAATCCCTTAAGTAGGGATGACAATTTGCCCCAGACCCGATGGGGCCCCGGTTTTTTTACCCGTTCGGGTATAGGTATGGGGCAGAAAAATGGGTATGGGGATGGGGATGGGTAATTTTATGGGTAATTTGATAGGGGCGGGTTTGGGGATGGGGAAGCCCTGCCCCACCCCGCTGATGAGCTGCCGAGGCTCCTCAAATTAATTAAGTTTAAGGTCGG